>BSQZ01000081.1:1477208-1644708 GCA_033239005.1 Lamellibrachia satsuma | reverse complement strand
CAGAAAGAAAGTGGATCGCAAAGACCTCTGTAAGAAAGTGTCCCTGTTGATGGATAACATATTTAACAAGAAGAAAACAAGAAACATGAGGAAGAAAATAGTATAAGTCACATCAAGGATGTTAGTAAGACACCTTCAAGAAAAACTACAAAAATGTAATTGTTATCGATTCCCAACCTTAAATATGTTATATTAGCCAAAATATACAGCAAATATTCTAAATTGTATACTATGTATGTTAAATATATGATATGCATGTATAGTATATGTGCATATATGCCATATATGATCATCATCATGCAATAGATCGAATAGGAAGAGAGAGATCAAATAGGAAGAAGGGGAGGGGGAGTTATTTTATATGTTAAAGAATCTATTCAGGCTTATGAAATAAAATTAGAAAGCGAAGCAGATTACGATGAAGCTGTTTGGTGCAAAATAGTTTCAGGAAATTCAAAATTAACTATTGGATTAGTTTACCGAAGTCCAAATATAAATGAAGCGGATAACACAAAATGCTATAAAGGAAGTTAGTGAAGGGGAATGTATCATAATGGGAGATTTTAACCATGGACACATACAATGGAAATCTCTAGACAGTACAGAGGGTGATGACCAACAATTTTTATTTTTAATTCAGGAGAGCTTCCTTACTCAGCACGTCCTAGAGCCAACAAGGGGAGAAAATGTATTAGATATAGTTTTATCATCACAAAAAGAATTAGTCGACAATGTAAAAATACATGAACCATTGGGTAACAGTGACCATAACCAAATACATTTTGACATCAACGTAAAATCAGAAAGTAAAAATAAAAAAACGTATAGGAGAAACTTCCACAAAGGTAACTAAAAAGATATGAGAAAATACTTAGCAAAGCTAGATTGGAATAACATGCTGATGAATAAGACTGCAATTGAATGTTGGAATATTCTAAAATATGAAATTGAGAGTATCATCGATAAATATGTTCCCTTGAAAAAACAAGGAAAACGGTCTAGAAAGAAACACTTGTCAAAAGAAGCTATTAGAAAATAGTGTTTAAGCAAACTATGTGGAGGGTTTATAGGCGTACCAGAAAGGATGAAGACTATGCAAATTACAAAGAGGCACTTAACCTCGCTACAACTGAAATTAGAAAATCTACAAGAACCTTTGAAAAAAAACTGGCAGGTAATATAAAAAATGACAGCAAGAGTTTCTATGCTTATGTAAGGAGTAAACAGAACGTTCAAGATAAGGTCGGACCACTGGAAAACAACAGGGGAAACATAATTTCAGAGGGGTTTCAAATGGCAGAGGTCCTGAATGAGTATTTCAGCTCAGTATTTACCACAGAAGATATCAGCTCACTTCCAGTTCCATTTACTAAATTTGAGGGAAATAAATCAGAACATTTAGGGCAGTTATTTGTAACTCCTGTAATGATAGCAAACAAAATTAAGAAGATGAAAGATAATAAATCACCTGGAGTTGATGGGATACCACCAAAACTGCTTAAGGAAATTGTTGAGCAAATTAGTACACCACTTGCAAAATTGTTTAACTTGTCACTAGAAGAAGGAATAGTTCCATCAGAATGGAAAGAAGCAAACATTACGCCACTATTTAAGAAGGGATCGAGGAACAAGCCAGAAAATTACAGACCAGTGAGTTTAACATCAGTTATATGTAAATTACTCGAAATATTAATTAGAGACCACATGGTGGAATTCCTTGTAAAACATAATTTAATAAATACATCTCAACATGGGTTCCTAAAAGCAAGGCCATGTCTAACCAATCTCTTGTGTTTTTTTGAAGAAATTACAAAGTGGGTAGATGACGGATCACCAGTGGATGTTGTCTACTTAGATTTTCAGAAAGCTTTCGATAAAGTGCCACACCAAAGATTGATACTTAAACTAAAAGCCCATGGTATAGGTAATGATGTAATCAACTGGATAGAAAAGTGGCTTACACGCAGAAGACAGAGAGTAATAGTAGATGGTGAGAAACTGGAAATCGGTTTTGAGTGGGGTACCACACGGATCAGTATTAGGCCCTATGCTGTTTTTAATATGTATAAATGATCTAGAAGATGACATATCTAGCAAAGTACTCAAATTTGCAGATGACACAAAAGTATTCAGAAAGGTTACAAATGATACAGATAAACAAAGTTTACAGGATGATTTAGATAAATTAGTTAAATGGTCAGAAAAATGGCAAATGTTATTCAATTTTGGGAAGTGCAAATGTATACACATAGGGCATGGAAACATGGACGAAGAATATAAAATGGGGGATGCTGTACTAGGTAGAACCACACAAGAAAAGGACTTAGGAGTAACATTTAGTGCTGACATGAAAGTTTCAGAGCAATGTGGGATTGCTGCTTCAAAAGGAAATCAAATTCTAGGGCTAATTAGGAGAACTATCATGTATAAGGAGAAACAGCTAATTGTACCCCTGTACAAAGCAATAGTTAGACCACATTTGGAATATTGTATTCAAGCATGGAGGCTGTATCGTAAAAAGGACATAGACAAGCTAGAAAGAATACAACGAAGAGCAACCAAAATGATTCCAGAATTGAGAGACCTTAGTTATGAAAGTCGCTTATTACAATGTGGTTTGATAACACTAGAGACCAGGAGACTAAGAGGAGACCAAATAGAAGTATTTAAAATAGTGAACGGTTATGAGGATGTTGATAGGAATATGTTCTTCAAACTTAAAGAAGGCAGTAGAACCAGAGGACACAAAGCAGCATTAGTTAAGGAGCAGTGTAGGTTGGACATGAGAAAGTACTCTTTCTCACAGAGGGTGATAAATGAATGGAACAAACAGCCAAATGATTGTGTTAATGCTAGTAGTGTGAATATGTTTAAAAATAGAATTGACAGATATTTGATAAGGGTGGGCTACACATAGATGAGAAAATTGTTGGACTCTCGATAAACCAATGGCTTCCTTGTCCACTTTGCCATCTGGAACTTGTTGTTTGGGATGGCAATCTTGTTAAATCTTGTTAAATACAGACTCACAAATTTAAAGTGTTCTTACAGAATGAGTTTTTGGAATCGGTCTTTATCTCACGATTACATTAACATGTTGTTTTTATGTGACCAAAAGGAAAATATGATATAATGAATTATATATTTACCCCCCCAAATGATTACAATCACATTACATGTGATGCCCCACATCAAAACCAACTTACAGGGAATAAAAATACTACTATGTACATAAAGAGCCTGAGAGCAATCTCGATTGATCGGGCACTATATAAGTATTTTTATTATTATTTATTATTATTATAACAAGGCACTAGCTAAAGTGCTTTATCGGTCTATACACAAACTTTAATATTGTGTGTACTATATACTAAAATAAGAAAAAAACTTTAAAATATTATTTATAGGTAAATTAGATGCATCTAATTAGCAATATTTGAAGTGAATGAGATGAGCGATCACGTGGTATTGTGACGTCATTGATGACATGGGTTTACATTCAGTCAGTGATTTCTATGCAATGCTTCAGTACAGTTTCATTCGTGTTACTATGGCGAGTGATAATAATGTTGATTTTCCATAATAAAAAGTATAATGTAATGATTTTGAACCACTAGTGATGATACAGCAGAATCATCTTCGAATTCGGCTCTTTTGGAGCAGTTTAGCGACGCCAGTAGCATTTGACTTTGATCTTATTTACTTTCTGACTGAACCATGAAAACAACCACACAGAGCTGTCCAACTTCTCCTCATATATCTACATGTGACGAGGTCAAATCATTACTCTTACTTCCATATAAAGATAAAAATTTACAACAACAAAAACTAGCCATTTCCTATATCTAGCTTCGTGTAGTTGTTTGTATAATTTGCTATCATTACATGGAAGAAAGAGGAGTGTTTGACCATGTGACATGTACATATGTATGGTAAATAAATGAGAAGTTTTGGCAGCTCTAGGTGGTCGTTTTCCCTGGTAGGTCAGAAAGCAAACATCCCAGTAGCAGGTGTAGGGTGGTGGTGATTTCAGCCCTCATGTCATGGAATACACACTGTTGTGTACGTCAATCAGTTAGTTAGTTTTTAACTGCATGAAACTCCACCTACTGCACATGGATGTGATCGTGCTGTTTTACTTTTTTGTCAACTCAAGTTTTGAAGGAGAGCAAAGACCAAAGTATAGAGTGTCATTTGACAATGAAAATCCAACACGTAATAGAATAAGTGTATTCACTAATACAGTTCACCTTATAGACTCTCTATTTGTCACAAGACAGACAATTTTTATGAATCGGTTTTAGCACAGGGTTGAATATAGCTAATGGGAGGTTTATGTCTGGAACGAATTCAGGACAAAAGCCCCTCCCCCCAGACAAAAGCCCTACAATCTAAATACTTACAAAGTACTGATTACAAAATGCATTAATTACTGATATCATGTATAAAGTTTGTTAAAAATTTTGAAACTGCGTTTTCGTTAATTTGAAGAAGTTTATATTAAAATCTCCAGATATTATTATTTTTAGTTATTTTGTAAAGTGACATTAATAAATTCGTGAATTCATATATTAACTATTTATAGTGTATGTCTTTAGGAGATATAATTGGTATTCCCAATTTGTTGTTTTTGTGTGTGTGTGTCCGTGGATTCAGATTTAAATGGCTGATAACTGATATAATTTTTAAATAAATATATTTGTTTCATTTTTCCTGAAAGCAATAGAAAATGTCAAATTCTATAGAGCCTGCATAAAATGTTTCCATTTGGCGCATTCCCTTTTAGTTTGTTGTGTTCAACTTACTCTTTATGTATATGTAGTATTTTTATGTACCTTTCGTACAAAAGTTTAGCGCCACCTTTATTATTTGGTATTACCTCCATGATGTTCAGGGAACGAATGTATGAATTATGGGTTAATGTTCCCAGTATATTATTATTATATAGTATTCCCTTGTATATATATATATATATATATATATATATATATTACTGGGAATATTAACTCATAATACGTATACATACATTAATAATTTGTTCCCTGAACATCATGGATGTAATACCAAATAATAAATGTGTGTGTGCGTGTGTGCGTATTAATGGCTGAGGTGGGTGACGTCCCTTGTTTATAAAGTCTTCTCCATTTTCTAGGAAATTACTTAACAGTACATAGTCAACTAAGTTAGAAGCATAAGGTAACTTCATAATGTGATAAAGATCAGCTTAAAACTGACAATTCAGAACATCCTAAAACTTCATCATTGAAATACTGGATAATATATTCACAATGAGTGATGATGCAACAAGTAATAACATTGCACATGAAAATATCACTGCTGCATCAAAACCACGAAGGCATTTGAACACTTGTAAAAGTGATGCTCAAAACTTTACTAATGTCATCATTGGAACCAAGATTAAACGGGGCAAATGTGCAACATTCATTGAACTGAGAGACAACTTGTCGAAAATACTGAAATGCCATACTACAGAGCATACGCAGACAATGTTGATTTCATCAGCAATGCCAGCCAATTCCTGCACAAGGTACAATGATCTGCAGGAAGTCGGCAAGCATCTTCCAAAGTCAATGGAAGAAAAGAAATCAGAACATCTTAAAAGCAGCATATGTGAAACAGGTCCTGGGTGGTTCAGCCCGTGCCAACAGATGGTTTGGCCTACTAGTTTCAGCCCACATAGACGTATGGTTCGGCCCACTTCACTGAAAAACGCATCACTATTGAACTAGGCTGCGGTTAATTCGCTCCACTCTAGTAGCGGACTGTAGAATTCGTTTTGTCACTAGCTGAAGATCTTGCTGCATGTACGGTAACATTATGATGCTTGCAGGAGACAAAATGCGCCAATGGCTTACATGAATCATACCACGGATACAAACTGATATGTCTACCCACGAATTGTAGACAACTTGCATTATGTATATTACTGTATTTTCTATTTGTCGATTTGGTTACGTATGAGAAAAATATTTAGCAAGTATTTAGATTGGGGGCTTTTGTACATTGGGTTTTTTGTCCGTGGGGCTTTTGGCTGGAGAGGCTTTTGTCAGCGCACTGTCTGGAACTGCAAGTCGTTGGGTCTGGGGAGGGGTATTGCTTTAGATTCGTACATACAAGCAGGGCTGGGTCCAATTACGTAATTGTAATTGTAATTGATTACAGCAAAATTGTGTAATTGTAATTGTAATTGATTATGGCTTCAAATTTGTGCTGTAATTGTTATATTTTGTATAATTGAAAATTTATTTCAATTACAATCAATTACAGTATGTTTCATATCACAAACTACCTGAACAAACTGTCAATAAAATATAATTTAAGTCTCATACAGGTTCAGGGTTGTCTGATTTAAATAATTTTATTTAAATCATTGATTTAAATCATGATTTAAATCACTCCAAAAAAATCATTGATTTATGATTTTTTTTTACTTCCGATTTTTGTAATCGCTAATTTATATGAATTTAGCACAAATAATTGTTTATAAGCATTGAGATCAACAGAGTTTTGTATGTCTTTTAATACAAAAGCACAAAGTGTGGACATTTGTGTAGCTGTATTGACACCAGATAGCCTGACAGTCAAATATTTTATGACATTGTGTATGTCTGAGCTATTCCCTTTTTGAATGCAGTGAAGCTACACAATGTTGTCTTCCAGAGGAAGTATCTTTTCAAGTCAGAAGCCCTGAGTTCAAGTCCACTTAGAGCTTGTGCTAGTTGTTCTCAATTCAGTATGTTGACTCAAGTGAGACAGTCTGGGCTACCATTGTTTAATACTGTACCAGTTTGCAGTCTGGTTAGAGACCCTTAGAGTACACAGGGCCATGGACAGGTGCTAATCCACCCTCTCAGCAAACAATAATTAGCACTACTACAGCCACAGACACACAGCATGCTTTCCTTTCCAAGACAGATTATGCAACTACAGGAGGTGAAGCCTTGTGGACATTGTCTAATGTCTTTATATAAGCAAAAATCATGTACCCTCTGTTAAGACAAGTACCTAGATTGATTTGAAAGAGTATATAAATACATCAACATATATATACATAAAATTTATTAATATCTATATACCAGATTTAAAATATATATTTATATAATAAAAATATGTTTAAACGGCTGTCTTTTTATTTAGTACAATTCAAAATTCAAGCCACAATTCTTCAACAATTTACAATCATTACCGTTATATTCGTGTATCAATTGTGTACAAAATATTGAAATTCAGCAAAAGTGCAAAACTATATAGTTAACAAATGCTGAATATATTTGGTTCCGCATAATGTAATTGTAATTGAAACAGTGTAATTGTAATTGTAATTGAACTAAAAATTGAAATGTAATTGTAATTGATATAATTATGTGTAATTGAACCCACCCCTGCATACAAGGTCAATGTTGTTGAGTGTTGCTGTTGCAGTTGGATTGTTTGCACATTTGAGTTGATGGCAATGTCTGATTGGCAATGACAATGTCATTGTCAATGATGTAACATATACTATGATGTAACTCAGCTAACTCACCGTAAATTAGGATTTGGGGCAGGTATCTTTGAGATATTGTAGAGCCCCCCTCTATTACTGAACATTGGGTCAACTATTTATATGAATTGGTCAACTGTTTCTGCATCTACTGCTGCCTGAGCCTGAGGTAGTCTATTCCAGTCGTCTATGACTTGCTGCGAGAAGAAGTACTTTCTTGAGTCTGGTGTATTGTTTCATTAGTTTCATTGTGTGTCCTCTACTGCTGGGTCCATTGTGTGTCCTCTACCGCTGGGTCCATTGTGTGTCCTCTACCGCTAGGTCCATTGTGTGTCCTCTACCGCTAGGTCCATTGTGTGTCCTCTACCGCTAGGTCCATTGTGTGTCCTCTACCGCTAGGTCCATTGTGTGTCCTCTACCGCTAGGTCCATTGTGTGTCCTCTACCGCTAGGTCCATTGTGTGTCCTCTACCGCTGGGTCCATTGTGTGTCCTCTACTGCTAGGTCCATTGTGTGTCCTCTACCACTGGGTCCATTGTGTGTCCTCTACCACTGGGTCCATTGTGTGTCCTCTACCACTGGGTCCATTGTGTGTCCTCTACCACTGGGTCCATTGTGTGTCCTCTACTGCTAGGTCCATTGTGTGTCCTCTACCACTGGGTCCATTGTGTGTCCTCCACCACAGGGTCCATTGTGTGTCCTCTACCACTGGGTCCATTGTGTGTCCTCTACCACTGGGTCCATTGTGTGTCCTCTACCACTGGGTCCATTGTGTGTCCTCTACTGCTAGGTCCATTGTGTGTCCTCTACCGCTAGGTCCATTGTGTGTCCTCTACCGCTGGGTCCATTGTGTGTCCTCTACCGCTAGGTCCATTGTGTGTCCTCTACTGCTAGGTCCATTGTGTGTCCTCTACCACTGGGTCCATTGTGTGTCCTCTACCACAGGGTCCATTGTGTGTCCTCTACCACTGGGTCCATTGTGTGTCCTCTACCACTGGGTCCATTGTGTGTCCTCTACCTCTGGGTCCATTGTGTGTCCTCTACCACTGGGTCCACTGTGTGTCCTCTACCGCTAGGTCCATTGTGTGTCCTCTACCGCTAGGTCCATTGTGTGTCCTCTACCGCTAGGTCCATTGTGTGTCCTCTACCGCTGGGTCCATTGTGTGTCCTCTACCGCTAGGTCCATTGTGTGTCCTCTACCGCTAGGTCCATTGTGTGTCCTCTACCGCTGGGTCCATTGTGTGTCCTCTACCGCTGGGTCCATTGTGTGTCCTCTACCGCTGGGTCCATTGTGTGTCCTCTACCGCTGGGTCCATTGTGTGTCCTCTACCGCTGGGTCCATTGTGTGTCCTCTACATCTGGGTCCATTGTGTGTCCTCTACCACTGGGTCCATCTTGTGTCCTCTACCGCTGGGTCCATTGTGTGTCCTCTACTGCTGGGTCCATTGTGTGTCCTCTACCACTGGGTCCATTGTGTGTCCTCTACCACTGGGTCCATTGCATGTCCTCTACCACTGGGTCCATTGTGTGTCCTCTACTGCTGGGTCCATTGTGTGTCCTCTACCACTGGGTCCATTGTGTGTCCTCTACCACTGGGTCCATTGTGTGTCCTCTACTGCTAGGTCCATTGTGTGTCCTCTACCACTGGGTCCATTGTGTGTCCTCTACCACAGGGTCCATTGTGTGTCCTCTACCACTGGGTCCATTGTGTGTCCTCTACCACTGGGTCCATTGTGTGTCCTCTACCGCTAGGTCCATTGTGTGTCCTCTACCGCTAGGTCCATTGTGTGTCCTCTACCGCTGGGTCCATTGTGTGTCCTCTACCGCTGGGTCCATTGTGTGTCCTCTACCGCTGGGTCCATCTTGTGTCCTCTACCGCTGGGTCCATTGTGTGTCCTCTACTGCTGGGTCCATTGTGTGTCCTCTACCACTGGGTCCATTGTGTGTCCTCTACCACTGGGTCCATTGTGTGTCCTCTACTGCTAGGTCCATTGTGTGTCCTCTACCACTGGGTCCATTGTGTGTCCTCTACCGCTGGGTCCATTGTGTGTCCTCTACCGCTAGGTCCATTGTGTGTCCTCTACCGCTGGGTCCATTGTGTGTCCTCTACCGCTGGGTCCATTGTGTGTCCTCTACCGCTGGGTCCATTGTGTGTCCTCTACCACTGGGTCCATTGTGTGTCCTCTACCGCTGGGTCCATCTTGTGTCCTCTACCACTGGGTCCATTGTGTGTCCTCTACCACTGGGTCCATTGTGTGTCCTCTACCGCTGGGTACATTGTGTGTCCTCTACCGCTGGGTCCATCTTGTGTCCTCTACCACTGGGTCCATTGTGTGTCCTCTACCGCTGGGTCCATTGTGTGTCCTCTACCACTGGGTCCATTGTGTGTCCTCTACCGCTGGGTACATTGTGTGTCCTCTACCGCTGGGTCCATCTTGTGTCCTCTACCACTGGGTCCATTGTGTGTCCTCTACCACTGGGTCCATCTTGTGTCCTCTACCGCTGGGTCCATTGTGTGTCCTCTACCGCTAGGTCCATTGTGTTTCCTCTACCACTGGGTCCATTGTGAATCCTCTACCGCTAGGTCCATTGTGTGTCCTCTACTGCTGGGTCCATTGTGTGTCCTCTACCACTGGGTCCATTGTGTGTCCTCTACCGCTGGGTCCATCTTGTGTCCTCTACCACTGGGTCCATCTTGTGTCCTCTACCACTGGGTCCATTGTGTGTCCTCTACCACTGGGTCCATTGTGTGTCCTCTACCACTGGGTCCATCTTGTGTCCTCTACCACTGGGTCCATTGTGTGTCCTCTACCGCTGGGTCCATTGTGTGTCCTCTACCGCTGGGTCCATTGTGTGTCCTCTACCACTGGGTCCATTGTGTGTCCTCTACCGCTGGGTCCATCTTGTGTCCTCTACCGCTGGGTCCATTGTGTGTCCTCTACCGCTGGGTCCATTGTGTGTCCTCTACCGCTGGGTCCATCTTGTGTCCTCTACCACTGGGTCCATTGTGTGTCATCTACCGCTAGGTCCACTGTGTGTCCTCTACCACTGGGTCCATTGTGTCATCTACCGCTGGGTCCATTGTGTGTCCTCTACCACTGGGTCCATTGTGTGTCCTCTACCACTGGGTCCATTGTGTCATCTACCACTGGGTCCATTGTGTCATCTACCACTGGGTCCATTGTGTGTCCTCTGCCACTGGGTCCATTGTGTGTCCTCTACCGCTGGGTCCATTGTGTGTCCTCTACCACTGGGTCCATTGTGTGTCCTCTACGGCTGGGTCCATTGTGTGTCCTCTACCGCTGGGTCCATTGTGTGTCCTCTACCACTGGGTCCATTGTGTGTCCTCTACCGCTGGGTCCATTGTGTGTCCTCTACGGCTGGGTCCATTGTGTGTCCTCTACCACTGGGTCCATTGTGTGTCCTCTACGGCTGGGTCCATTGTGTGTCCTCTACCGCTGGGTCCATTGTGTGTCCTCTACCACTGGGTCCATTGTGTGTCCTCTACCACTGGGTCCATTGTGTGTCCTCTACGGCTGGGTCCATTGTGTGTCCTCTACCGCTGGGTCCATTGTGTGTCCTCTACCACTGGGTCCATTGTGTGTCCTCTACCACTGGGTCCATTGTGTGTCCTCTACGGCTGGGTCCATTGTGTGTCCTCTACCACTGGGTCCATTGTGTGTCCTCTACCGCTGGGTCCATTGTGTGTCATCTACCACTGGGTCCATTGTGTGTCATCTACCGCTGGTTTCATTGTGTGTCCTCTACCGCTGGTTTCATTGTGCAATACAAATAATTTCCTGTAATCAATGTCCGTGATACCTTTCATTATCTTAAGTGTTTCTAGCAGATCATACCTTCTCCTGCAAACATAAATTTGCATCATCTCAGCCTTTGTTCAAATGGCAGCTTGCGTATATTTCCTATCATCTGTGTTGCTCTTCTCCAAATTAACCTTGTCTTTGACCAGGTGAGGTGACCACACTGCTGATGCATAATCTAGGAGTGGTCTCACCAGTCTTATACAGAGTCATAATGTTGTGCTGGGACTTGAATGTGTATACCCTTCTAATCATACCCAGGTTTCTGTTGGCTTTTTTCACTATTTCTCCTATGTGTGCACTAGGGCTCAGATCATACTGTACAATTACTCCCAGATCTTTCTCTTGTGTTACTGTCTGAATTGTATCATCCCCTAGGAAGTAGTCATAACCCAGATAGTTGTATTCTACATGCATACAGTTGCACTTGGCTGGGTGAAACAGCATCTGCCAATCCTTTGACCACCAGCACAATTTTGTAATATACTCCTGTAGCGTAAATGCTCTTTCAGTACAATGCACAGCACTTGCTGCTTTACAATCATCTACAAACTTGGACAAAGTGCTGATTATATTCACATCTATGTCATTGATGTACCGACCCCAGTGGTACCCCACTGAGTACCGACCCCGTGGTACCCCACTGAGTACCGACCCCGTGGTACCCCACTGAGTACCGACCCCTGTGGTACCCCACTGAGGACAGCTTTCTATGATGGCTGTTTACCTTTCAGAACTACTCTCTGTTTCCTGGTGCATAACCAAGCTTCTATCCATTTGATGAGTTTGGACCCAATGCAGTGTTAATTAACTTCTCAAGCAACCTTCTGTGTGGCACCTTATCAAAGGCCTTAGTAAAATCCATGTATATTATATTTATAGGATGGCTCTTGTCAACTTGTGCAGTGATTTCTTCCAGGAAAAGCAGTAGGTTTGTAAGGTATCAATCTCTTTAGCATAAAACCGTGTTGAGAGCCTCTGATGAGGTTGTGCTTCTTTAGGTGTGATGTGGTTTCATCTTTGATAATAATATTATTGATTCCAGTACTTTGCTTAGCCGCGATTTCAGACTTACAGGGCGGTAGTTTTCTACTTTGCATTTTTCATCTTTCTTGAATATTGGCACCACATTAGAAATTATCCAGTCCTCTGGGACCTCACCGTTTTCCTTTGATCTTCTGTACAACTTTGTGATTGGAGATGTTAATAGTTCTGCTGCTTTCTTCAGTACTATTGATTGATTTAATTATTTAGGTATCCAAAGATAACACATTAAAGCATAAGTGAACATATTTCCAATGTGGTCCTCCTGGTTTTGAAGAGTGTCCTTCTCTAGAGTTAGTGAGTCCATCACAGGTTTTTTCCATTTCCATCTTTTACTTCCCCTGGCATAGACACCAGATAGAAGGGACCAATGGCTTTTACTGTTTCTTCCGAAAGACACAGGCAAAGTGGGGTGAATGAAATTGCCCAAGCCTTGAAACGGCAGAGGTGGTTTCGAACTCCGGTCCCTTCGGCCGAAAGCCCGACGCTCTACCACATGACCACTGTGCCTGATTAGTATTATTCCATCATCTCCTGGTGCTTTGGTAGGGTTAAGTGACATCAGTTTTTTCATTACCTTAGTTTAATTGATTTCTATATCACTTAGTATTTCTTCTGGTTCACCATTATACACGCTCTGCACATTTGCCAGGATTTGGCATGTCCTATAAGTCTTCCTCTGTGAATACAGATGCAAAGTAAGCATTAGATCCGTGTGCATCTTCAATGGGTTCCACTCCTTCTTTGACTTTCATTTTGCTACGTGCATATTTGAAGAATAATTTTACAATGTATTCCTGTGTGAATATAGATGCAAAGTAATCATTAAATCTGTGCGCATCTTCAATGTGTTCCACTCCTTCTTTGACTTTCATTTTGCTATGTGCATATTTGAAGAATCCCTTTACAATCATCTGCAAACTTGGCCAAAGTGCTGATTATATTCACCTCTAAGTAATTGATGGACCAAAGCTGCGATGGAAAGACTGTGTCAAACGAGATCTTGAAAGGGCAGGTACGAACGGTCAATAGACTGTGCCGTGGAAGACCGTCGCAGAAGACAGAGGGAGATGGAAAGAATTAACAACGAGAGTGGAAGAAGCTACCAGGTGACTTGGACCCCACTCCCGCAAAGGAGCAGGGGGGAGAAGAAGAAACATTTGAAGAATCCCTTTCTGTCTTCCTGGATATTGTCTGATAGACGTTTCTCAACGACTAGGGCCTAGGCGTCTTTTTAGTTTGCCGATTTCTCTTGTTGTTTTTCTCCGGTAGTTGCATTATTCCCATTATGATTATATAGACCCTAGGGCTAGGCTATGGCTATGGCTACGCGCTGTGTTTTGTATTGACATCGGTTACGAGTATTTCGAGTTACTGAGTATAAACTGGTTATAACAACAATTACAAAATGCTTAGTTACATACGTGAATCTATTGCGAAGTCTCTCGCCATGACGAGAACGTCAACACGTTTGACATTAGAAATTCAACTTTGACCCATGGCACGCCGCAACTAGGGCAATAGCGGGGCACCCTAAAAGACGGGCAAGTAAAAGGATGCGTAATAGGGCCGTGCTCCCGCTTTACATGCGTTGTTGTTGATTTTCGTGCGTGCGTGTGTACATAGCGATTTCTATTATCAACAATTTAACAAATATAAAATCAAGGTTAAATAATTAAATAACATTTGTCGAATGTTTCGCGCATGTTCATAATACTAACGGAGTGGGAACTGCTGACGCGTAGCAGCTGACAGGGCGAGCTGGAGGAGATGCCCTTCGATCGGCCTTATGGGCCACTGGGCTCGAGGAGGATAGGTGAGGTATAGGAGAGGTGATATATATATAATAAACTTTTTATTATTCAAGTCTATTTAATTATTTCTTAATTATTATTTTTTATTATTAATGTAATTATCATCAGTTCGATACTTGCACCTGATATATATATATATATATATATATATATATATATATATATATATATATATATATATATATATAATATATATATATATATATATATATATATATATATATATATATATATATATATATATATATATATATATATATATATATATATATATATTGCTTCCCCATGACTACAACTTTGTTGCAGTGGGGGGCTTGTCTACTCCCGTAACCCGGAGAGCTATACTGGCGGGGGACGTAAGTCCCTGATAGGTTCAACCAAGCCAGGCAGGTCAACGGGTAGGTGTCAGACGAAGTGTAGTCACTCAAGGGGGATGGGTCGTCTTCAGCCTTGGTTGGCATCCTGTCTACGAAATGGTGTCTCGGAATTAAAAACAGCCGCAGTAGCAGTAACGACACACTGTAGTAGCAGTAGCGACACACTGTAGTAGCAGTAGCAACACACTGTAGTAGCAGTAGCAACACACTGTAGTAGCAGTAGCGACACACTGTAGTAGCAGTAGCGACACACTGTAGTAGCAGTAGCGACACACTGTAGTAGCAGTAGCAACACACTGTAGTAACAGTAGTGACACACTGTAGTAACAGTAACGACACACTGTAGTAGCAATAGCGACACACTGTAGTAACAGTAGCGACACACTGTAGTAGCAGTAGCGACACACTGTAGTAGCAGTAGCGACACACTGTAGTAGCAGTAGCGACACACTGTAGTAACAGTAGTGACACACTGTAGTAACAGTAACGACACACTGTAGTAGCAGTAGCGACACACTGTAGTAACAGTAGCGACACACTGTAGTAGCAGTAGCGACACACTGTAGTAGCAGTAGCGACACACTGTAGTAGCAGTAGCGACACACTGTAGTAGCAGTAGCGACACACTGTAGTAGCAGTAGCGACACACTGTAGTAACAGTAGCGACACACTGTAGTAACAGTAGCGACACACTGTAGTAACAGTAGCGACACACTGTAGTAGCAGTAGCGACACACTGTAGTAGCAGTAGCGACACACTGTAGTAGCAGTAGCGACACACTGTAGTAACAGTAGCGACACACTGTAGTAGCAGTAGCGACACACTGTAGTAACAGTAGCGACACACTGTAGTAACAGTAGCGACACACTGTAGTAACAGTAGCGACACACTGTAGTAACAGTAGCGACACACTGTAGTAGCAGTAGCGACAAACTGTAGTAACAGTAGTGATGCACTGTAGTAGCAGTAGCGACACACTGTAGTAGCAGTAGTGACACACTGTAGTAACAGTAGTGATGCACTGTAGTAGCAGTAGTGACGCACTGTAGTAACAGTAGCAA
The DNA here is from genome assembly GCA_033239005.1 of Lamellibrachia satsuma. Lineage (NCBI taxonomy): Eukaryota > Metazoa > Annelida > Polychaeta > Sabellida > Siboglinidae > Lamellibrachia > Lamellibrachia satsuma. The sequence continues at coordinate 1,629,087 of BSQZ01000081.1, read as the reverse complement.
CATACTGTATGACGGACTAACCAGAAGCAGAAGCTCCAGACATCCTGCCTCACATCTCTCTGACCTGGATTATGCCGATGACATCGCTCTGTTCGCTGACACGATACAAGAATCAGAACTTTTACTTCATAAAGTGGAAAGTGCTTCCAAATCTACTGGACTATTTCTCAACCCAAGCCAAACAAAGTACATCCATATCAACCCCTCTGCTAATGATAGTGATCATTCATCAGATGGGAGTCAAATTGAGAAAGTAGAGGATTTTAAATATCTCAGATCCTACACAAACTCTCAGCATGACACCCAGTGCAGAAAAGCACAGGCATGGGCAGCAGTTCACACTCTTGACAAAGTTTGGAGAGCGCCCATCTGCAGACACACAGTCACACACACACGCATGTACGCACACATGCGCACGTGCGTGTGTGTGTATTTATTGTACAATGTCAATGTGTGCTCAAATACGAAAAGGCTGAATGCTCCAAACCTTTGACAAAATGAATAAAATTAATATTCTGACAATTCTTAGCTTGGTTGTATTGTTTTTATTTTGGTAATTGCCAACAAACCACAATTTCATAAATGATCAGCTGAAGCAACATGAATGACATAGAATATACAGTGCTCGAAGAGCGGTGCATGTAGTTACAAGCTACAATCTTTACAACAATACATTCACAATCTTTTCATAACAGAACACTTTTATCAAATGCCCATGTAAGTGGAACACGTTGATTTCTGTACACTAAGAAAACAAACAATGCATGGTGATAGTACTGCAAAAATCAATTGAATAAAGAATCATCTCAATAAACACTATCAAAATGAGGTAATTATGTCAATATAGGGATCATCGCAATAATTTCATCCACTGATGAAACATTGAGCACTCAAAGAGCCATGCAAGTTGCTACAAGCTACAATCGATATGGAAAATACATTTACAATCTCTGGAATATTTACTAATTAATATTTGCTAATAACTATGACCTCCATCATTTCTTTAGTTAATTTCTTTCAAGCATTAAAATAATAATCAAAAGATTCATCTTATTTACGGAGGTTTAAAAAACGAAGATTATGTGGAAATGGCATTCTACGACTATCTCTGACAGGGATGAAGGTGAAGGTGAAAAAGAGAACGCTACTATTGCGAAGGAAGTAATAATAAAATGTGCAGCTTCTCACTGAAACTTGGGAGGTGCTTTACTCGGTCTTTTACTCTAACACATGAAACAAAGCCATTGTACATGTGTGTCTGAGGGGTTTTTAACATTCAACAAATGTCGAGTTGTTATTTAACCTTTATTTTATATTTGTTAAATTGTTGATAACCGAAATCACAATGTACACCCGCACGCACGAAAAACAACAACAATAACTACAGCGCATGTAAAGCGGGAGCACGGTACTATTACGCATCCTTGTTAATTCTTGGCTCACTTGCCCGCCTTTTAGGGTGCCCCGGCAATAGCACTTCGCTAGGTGGCGCTAGCCAAAAACGCGGAAAATTATTAAATGATTTCTTGCTTTGTCTTTGACTTTGGACGTGTTTCAGTTGAAACAAGATATCGTCAAGTGTTTAGCACAACATCACCACGTGAGGTTAGGGTATCCTACAATTCATCTAATTGTTTGTCTCAAGCCTGCATGTATAGTATGGTAACGCAATATTTTATCGTTTGGGCTTTAAAAGCATAGCCATGGCATGGGCATGGCGTAGCCATATGGATATGGATTATATGCATGACTCACGTTGATCTCGGCCCCTGGCGATCTCGGCCCGTCGATCTCGGCCCGTGTTGACGTCGATGTATCGTTTACTTAACTGGCCTAAATTATTGCGGCTTTATGCCGACGGTTTTTACAGCATTTTTGTACCTGAATGCGTTCCTTACATCATTCCGCATATGTTCCAGTAAAAAAGTTAATATATTCTTTTAAAATATTGTGTTTTAGGCCACTTTTAATCAGTTTTACACATCAAAACAGCGGAACCGATTGCATGATAAACATGGCACGTGTGCGATTTGCGCATTAGTCACGCCTCGGCCCCATCAGAACCGCGAAGGTTATGTTTGTGTGCACTGGGCATACAATTACGCAACATAAAAAAATTAAGAGACAACATTTTAGAAAATATAGGTTCTAAAATGTTTCAAACGAAGAAATTCTAGAAAAAAATTAAAACATGCTCCACAGTTTTCATATTAAAGCAACATTTGTAGAGCACATACAGTCACTTCTAACGTAATATTTCATATTTTATTTAATTAAATATTTGATGTTGCAAATATTATTTGTATGAAAATTATGTGGTCGATATTAGATATTATGCGCATGCGCAACTACAAGGGTACATCTTATTGCATGTCGTTGTAAATATAATTTAATTTAAAAGAATGCATGGGTTGAATTATCTGTCGTTTGGTGAGCAAAGGTTATTGTTTTTGTAATTAAAACATAATGATGATATTGCATGTCATGCACATCTTTAAAGGGACAATTCATTGTATGTAATTGTTAATATAATTAAATTTAAAAGAACGCAGGGGGTTAAATTATCTGTCGTTTGGTGAACAAAGGTTTTTTTTTATTATGCTGATATTGCATGTCTGGTTTCCTTCTGATGGGGAGGGATATTGTTGGGATCCCGGAGGGAGGGAGGTATTCTGTGTTGTCCGTTTTCGCAGCAATATCCTGTGGAGAAATCGTGATGTAGTACCGCCTTGCCAGTGATTAATGGGAAGAAGAAGATATAGCTCAGAAACAATTTTAATTGTTCATATTAAATAACAGTAATTACTTTCTCATAATACACATGAATTAAAAGCATCCTTTCATTGCACATACATACATTCAACAAAATATATAACATTAATTTATATATTAATGATTAATTAATCAACATGCTACACTATGGTAACTACTAGTATGATTTTGATGTGTGTAATAAATAAAACACAACAGTTTACAGTTATAAATTAGCTTTCTTAGAGGGATGTAGTCATCATAGATTATTCAGTATCCTTGGCACGATAATTACTTAAAAACAGAAATGTATTATCATTATGGGACTACATAACTTTTCATTATCATTACAAGCCATCATTGTCAGTTTCATTATCATTACCAGCAATGACAAGTTATATGTAAAGAACTCCATGAATCCATGAATGGCGTCAATTAAAAGTCTGTCCCCGTGATGTCCTTGTCTGCTTGCCATCTGGGCCTTTGCCTTGGATGGCAGTCTTGTTAAATATTGTTACAAATGGAGTATGGACATAACTCCTCATGGACAAAACCCCTAACGATCATTATTATTTTGACCTTGCAGTAATGCAACATAATTTGTCTGCATCTTGTTTATTTAAAATAATTCAGTCACGTACATGTTGACACTTCATACGTATTGAATAGGAGAAATACCAGTGATGTGGCTAATTGCTTATAAGATGATCTTTACACTTTTTATTAAACAAAATCAGTAGACCCAGCATTACATCACAACATACATTTATTTTGTCCGGAGATGGTAATGTACGTATACAGACACACCTACTCCAGATATAATTCCCCTACCTAAATGGAAACTAGGACTAAAAAACTTCCTCACATAATTACAAAACAATACAACATGCGGTATATGTAATAACCTTTATTTGCATTTAAAAAAATAGTTACACATCTTTATTGTGGGAGGAGGGGTGAGTGCCAAGTACACCACCTGTACCATGGCTAGTCCGACACAGGCTTTATACAATTTTCCCCTTATTGTTGTTCCAATTGACGCTTCGTATATACACCCCTATGTAGGCGCATGCAGAAATAAGGTAAATTGCTATACGAAATCCTTGTCCAAGCCTAAATAATAACACTATTTAGTAAGTATTTACATCGAGGCATTTGCACAACAGTTATTGTGTGGCATTTGCACGTACTGCCGTGACAGGCGCATAACCGTCGAATACACGTTGAATGCACAGGATTATGTATCCGCTGGATGTGAGCTGTGAATGTGTTATCAGTCATTCGATCAAGAAATGTGTATTCAGACAAATCCAGTTATACTACAACTGCACATAGACACAGCATATACGTAAAAAGCAATACATATGTGGTTTGGTTACTCACCAATTTAGAAATATAAAAACTAAATATGTATTTGGTGTTCCCCCAAAATATGAATATGCATATAATTTAATTATTATTTTAAAATTATTTAAATGAACATGTTAACGTAAAGAGAGTACATTAAATTGTAAATTTATATAAATTGACTTAAATTTAAATAAATTGATTTTTGTGTGAAACACAAGATGGCAGAGCTAGGATAAAAGTATTTAATGACAATAGTTTTCACATAACGTATATACACGACAAGTCAATTGGCAACAGTTGTGGTACAATATAATAATAATGCATGTATACACAGTGAAACATAAACTGTCCATAAAGTTAGCAACACTAGAATGTTTGCTAATTGTCCCAGCATGTTGTTTGCTAATTGTCCCAGCATGTTGTTTGCTAATTGTCCCATCGTTTGTGCTATAAAAATAAAACACATATATGGCGACACAATTCTAGTTGTCTATACATTATTATGTATCACCATAGTAAACATATAAGGTGATATTGGAGATACCTAAATTTACTAATATGTCCTAGAACAACAGGTGGGATGTCACTGAAAACGCCAAAGCCTTGATGTGTACAGGAAGTCAAGGCTGTCATCCCACAAAAAATTAAAGTGCTCCTTCCCTCCCTCCTTAAAGATGAGCATGACATGCGATATCATCAGTATATATTTTAATTACAAAAACAATAACCTTTGCTCACCAAACGACAGATAATTTAACCCATGCATTCTTTTTTATTTAATTATGTTTATGACATGCAATGAGTCGTCCCTTTAAAGTTGCACATGCGCATGACATGCAATATCATCAGTATAATTTTTAATTACAAAAACAATAATCTTTGTTCATCAAATGACAGATAATTTAACCCATGCATTATTTTTAATTTAATTATATTTACAATGACATGCAATGAGATGTCCCCTTGCAGTTACGCATGCGCATAACATCTAATATCGACAACATAATTTTCATACAAATAATATTTGCAACATCAAATATTCCATTAAATAGAATATGAAATATTACGTTAGAGGTGATTGTTTGTGCTATACAAATGTTGCTTTTAATATGAAAACTGTGGAGAATGTTTTAATTTTTTTCTAGAATTTCATCGTTTGAAACATTTTAGAGCCTATATTTTCTAAAATGTTGTCTCTTAATTTTTTTATGTTGCGTAATCGTATGCCCAGTGCACACAAACATCGCCTTCGCGGTTCTGATGGCACCGAGGCGTGACTAATGCGCAAATCGCACATGCGCCATGTTTATCATGCAATCGGTTCCACTGTTTTGATGTGTAAAACTGATTAAAAGTGGCCTAAAACACAATATTTTAAAAGAATATATGAACTTTTTTTACTGGAACATATGCGGAATGATGTAAGGAACGCATTCAGGTACAAAAATGCTGTAAAAACCATCGGCATAAAGCCGTAATAATTTAGGCCAGTTAAGTAAACGATTACCAAAATGTTATACGGATGTTTACCTGTTTTTACGCTTCACCACGTCGAAGTCGGCTCACGTCGATCGGCCCACATATTTTAATAAAGTTATTCGCACAGTCGTCATTCTTATAGTAAATTAACTGGAACTTATTTTATAGGCATTTAAAATTGAATTAGAATAATCAAAACCATTTTTAATAAAGCCAAAGGCCCTATAGTAATCAGCTTGGTGCTCTTGCATTGTTTCGTTGAGCAGATCCTTTCATGCGATGTGTCCTTGATTTGTGTGGAGTACAAATGTGTTGAGGCCTTAGTAATTTCCCTGCTGCTCTGGCATTGTTTCGTTGAGCACATATGTTTTGTGTTATTTGTCTTTGATTTGTGTGTGGTAAGAACATGTGGAGTCGGCAAAGACATTAGTCATCGGCTTAGTGCCTGTGCATTGGTTCAATGAACAGATCTTTTCATGTTATTTCTCTTAGATTTGTGTCTGTTAAGTAAGTGTGAAGGCCATAGTAATCGGTATGCTGCTCTAGCATTGTTTCATTGAGCAGATGTGTTTGTGTTGTTTGTCTTTGATTTGTGTGTGGTAACAACGTATGGAGTCGGCAGAGGCATTATCAATCAGCTTGGATTAATTACTTACAGATTATTTCCTTTTTTTGTCTTTGATTTGTGTATGATAAGAAACTATGCAGGCCATATAGTAATCGGCTTGCTGATTCAGCATTTTTTCATTGAGCAAGTCTTTGTTTGAATAACGGCATAGCCGTTATACGGTCTGCTTGTTTACTGCACCCAGGCTGTAATTAAAACCTGAATTTGTGTATATATGTTTTCAAAAGGGAAATATTTTACACCCGGAGACTGGTCCCCTTTTGAACAAGTTGAATGTAATACAAAAAGCTTCAGACATCTGCAGTATCTAACTGGTAACTTAGGTAGAGGTAAATAACACCAGCCCTGATTCCTGATTAACACCAGGGGCCGGTTTCATGTCGCCTACTTAAACTACGCAGTTACTTAGCGCTACGCCAGTGCGTAAACTCAAAATTTTGCATAGCTAAGTAGTTGCGTAAAACTAAGTAAGTCGAGTTTTATGTAGCGCGCTTGACCTATTTCTTAGCTAAGAATGCGCGTAAGGCTATCACATGGTTAGATGAGTCGTTATCAACGGGCAATCCCCGGGATTCCCGTTCCCATTATCCCGTTAGTGACATGGCGAAAGCACGCGACACAGTCGACAGCGTTAATACTCGCAGCATGCCACAATTTTACAGTATAAATTGAGGAACAATGCGACCAATCTGCGAAAAAAACAGAAAGCGATTGCTTATTATTTACTATGCCGGCTATATACATTGTTTAAGGAGGTCTGCAAACAGGCCTATGCCATTCAATAGTGTCAATGTCCAAATAATTATCAGATTTCCATTGTTTATTATTGCATTAAAGTTATCAAAAAGAAAAGCACAGTCTGATTAACACAACTTATTTTATTAATGTACATAAGGTTTTTTTAATGAAAGTTCAATACATTAATTATTAATTCATTATAAATTCACAGTTGTCAACGCTGTAGCTTGTAGGCAACTAGAATACAGTTTTCCATGTTCTTATCCAAAATCTTCAGTGAACTGTCTGCTTCACAGCTTGATGAATGACAGTTCCAGTCTCTGGTGCAGTTTTACAACCCTTAATGAGGATTCCTGCTGATGTGTCAAGTGTTCGTGGAAGAGAACGTATCGCGATACGAGTCGGGCGAACGAAGCAGCCACTCTGTGGACTGCTTTAGACACTGTTCCCTTGCTAGTTGCTAATGCCAAACAAAATCGCCGACAACCACTTAAAAGTTATTATATTGTACACGTAAATAAGCGCAAGGCGACGAGACTTTGGAGCGTTGCTGTGAGCCAGCCTTTTTGTGTAGAAATAAAAACGTTGTCAGCAGTCAAATCGACTAAGTCTATGATGTCATCACGACAAAAACGGTACCTATTAAACACTTGACATCAACATACATTTAGAAAGGGTGTGTTTTGTCTCTAAACACTGCATTCATCTTGCTGAGTCATTTAGTCGACGTACTTGTCGGAGAGCCGCCATTTTGAAAGTCCCTAAGAACTACTTAGTTGACTTACGCCACGGGGGTAGGAGGCGCAGGCTAAGTAGGGTGTTGCGCCCACTGCGTAGTCTAAGTAGATGACATGAAACGCGTAAATTCATAAGACAGTCATCTTAGTGCTAAGTAAACTTTCTTAGCCGCTAAGTAGGCGACATGAAACCGGACCCAATACATGTGCACCTTTGAGGTACAGATGCACCAGTGAGCAGTCCAATGAGTACATCTTGAAGACAATTTTAAAATATCCTCTCACAATACTATCCACATATAATTTTATAACCCATTCCCGACTCCCTATTGCGTTAAACAAATGGATCCACCAAAAGTACTTGTTCTTAAGTACATTTTTCAATGTATTCACACTGCAAATACCACCAATAGTGTAGGGACCTACAGTAAATAATGCTGCAGTAGGTTTTTACAACAAATAGGGAATAGATGTGTGATTTTGTTGGGAAAGCTGCATTGTCTTTTTGTCTTGCATTAATTTGGTGATCTAACTGCATTTTCTTGGAATGTAAACACCATTTCTAGAATCCGCCAACCCCGTCATGGGAATTTCCAGACATGAGCTTAAACTTTTCTAGGTGTTCATGATAGCCAATCAGAATGTTAAACGGGGTGTGACTGAGTAGATGATTACGGTAACCAATCATGGCTTGGTGCGGGTGTTATGTTTCTATAAATAGTGTGTTACTGTAGTAGAAAGGCTATTCACAACTCATTAGCAATGCCGCCGTTACACCCTTGCGTAGAATGCCACAGAAGAGTACAGACAAATTCCAAAGCCGTACAGTGCGAATCGTGCGAGAAGAATAGATGCCACCACATACCAACTGATGGTAGAAGGTAATATTGAGTTACTTTCGTCATATATTGATTGACATAATAAAACCTGTGTGACTCTGGCCCGTCCCTGTTCACGATTTTGCTGTGTGTAATGATTAAACCCAACGCTTTGTTGAAGTTTCCTGTGGTTAGGGTCTACTGCCCTTGCCATTAAAACATTATTTGTGCACAATAAAAGTTCTCATATAATATGTATACCATTTGTCGCTTTAAGGTCGCGTTGAGCTTCACTGGCGGTGTCAGTCTTGTGTGGCTGCGTCGCCCAAGATTTCGTCCACGCTGGTGGAGCCTCCGTCTTCGCCGACTGAGCTTCCTTCATTCGGATCGCCAACTCCACCCAGATCCACCCAGATCGCCAACTCGACCCAGATCGCCGACTCCACCCATATCGCCAACTCCGCCACTGAACGTGACGTACGTCGTGCCACCAAACACTCCACCATCAGGGGATCGGTCAGCCACGCCTGTTCCAATGGACACTGATGACGTCTTTGTGGATCTGGATTTCCCAGCGCCACCAAGACCAGACGATCTCCAGGAATCATCAATCGCCGACCCAAATCCAGTGGATGTGAGTGCCCGTGCCAATGTCGTGAACTACAAGATCGTCAATGAGACATCGATCAGAGGAAGAGATAAACTTTTCGACACAGTAGGGTATTCCTATACAGTCAAACGACGTACAAGACAGTGTAGTATTACCTGGCGTTGTACACTTCGATCGAAGACAGTGAACTGTCCAGCAACCATCCGCCAAGAAGGAGTGACTTTCTGGCCAGGACCGAGAGAACACGTCCACCAACCGAGTCTTGGCCAGGATATTGTTGCGGCAGTTTCCCACGTGTCCAAGAAACAAGCAGAAGAACATCCTTTTAGATCAGCTGGGGAGATTGTCGGTGATCTGGTGTCTGAGTACGTCACGGACACACAGCCATGTCCAGCACTACCAGACCTGGAAAGAATCGCCGCCAATGCAAACTACCACCGTCGTCGGAATTGCCTGCAGCATCCGCAGGACTTGACATTCCAACTGAACAACAACCACATCCCAGATGAATTTCTTCGCCGGGACATCCACGTCGATGGGGCACGACACCTCCTCTTCGCCACAGACGTCCAGCAACTTCCACTTGCAATGTGCGTCATGTCACGCCGCCGCAAGACTGATTATGCAGCGGTGTTCAGAGAATTGTGTGCCATGCTGTCACATCGCCGGATTGAACGAATGGTCCTTGATTTCGAGGAAGCTACGTGGCGTGCTGCACGTGTCGTCTTTCCGGCCGTGGAGTTGAAGGGATGCACCTTCCATTTCACCTAGGCTATCTGGAGGCGCATCCAGGAGTGCGGACTGCAAGTTGCGTATGCCAGTGACGACGGTACCTTCAAGTTCCTGTGGAAGGTTATGGCGTTGTGCTTTCTGCCAGCACAACATATCACACCTATCTTCCGACAACTGGAACAGGAAGCAACAGCCGCGCTGACTCCGCTTCTACAGTACGTCGGCCGCTGCATCAAGAGCAACGTCTGGCCACCAGCATGTTGGAGTGTGTACTTCCAGTCCGTGTGCACGAATAACGACCTCGAGGGCTGGCATACTCGCCTCAACGCCACGGGTCGTGCTGGCATGAACTTGTACATGCTGGTGACATTGTTGCATGACGAGTCAAGAATGATCCCTGTCCAGGTGCAGCTGGTGTCCGAGGGAAAGTTGCGGAGGCACCAGAGGAAGGTCTTCATCGACTTGCAGCGAAGGATCTTTGGGTACTGGGAAGAATATGAGGGTGGCGACCGCTCTGCCATCCAACTCCTTAGAGCATGTGCCCGTCTCTATGGCCCACGAGTTAGCGTATAGACACCGAGTGGGTTCATCGTCATTAACATTCTCTGCAGTACTGAGTGTATATTTAGTGAACTTTATCGCATTTTGTGCAGTTGTTCTGCAGTACTTGATAGTTTTTTAGCAGTGTTTTTTTGGTATTATCAGATATGACATTTGTGAAGCATGTATGAACAATATATACCGAATATAACACACACGCATGCACGCACGCACGCACACACACACACACACACACAGAATGTAATGATAAGTTGTACATGTGTATAATTGACAATTTGTACGTTTTTATTTATAATAAACCACTTGGTATTATGGCATGATTACGTTGTGATTCCTATATAATTACACGGGTACGAAATTCCACGGAACTGATGAACCATAGCAGTGGTGTGAATAATTCACGCATTCACCACATCCCGTACGAATAACGTCATCCTAAAAATGGGGTGGGCCGATCGAGATTGACGTTGTTAGTAGGCCTAAAATCACAACATCCGTGCAGCAATTCTTTACACATACCTTTCTCCAAGAAACTAATTTACAATAAATAGTTTATACTTCGCATGAATCCACTTATCATAAAATTGGTGGAATGGGTGGGCTGAGATTGACGTGGGCCGAGATCGACGGGCCGAGATCGACGGACCCCATAGGCATAGCCTAGGCATAGCGGTTGATCAATGTCAATGATTGAAAGTCAGTGTTTTCTATAAACTGACATACAGTTGTCTACGTAGTTCGGGATCGCTTCGGCAGCGTTACTGCTTTACCTTACCTTATGATACCTTATGACGATTCTGATCACAGGATCCAGTTGATTCCTCCATGATCAGATCTTCAGAATCAAATATTTTTATATCATAATTTCCGGTTCCATTAGTTATTGTTAAAGGAGTAGAGTCATAGTCGTATATTATTGCCTGGGTAGACCAGAATTTGTCTAGTTTGTTTTTAAATGAGTTAATTGATCTAGCTTGTATTACAGAGTTTGGGAGACTATTCCATGGTTCAGCCACTCTAAGAGGGAATGCATTTTTTCTTAAATTTATTTTTGCTCTTTGGGTAAATATTTTAAGGCAGTGTCCTCTATTTCCTGATCTTAGTGTCACATCCTCCCATTTCAGGAGGTTTGGTGCAGATTCATTATCGTATAGTTCGTGTATTATTTTATAGACTTCTATCATGTCTCCTCTTAGCCTTCGGTATGCTAATTTGGGTAGCTTCAGTAATTTTAGTCTTTCTATATATGATAAATCCTTCATACCAGGAAGTTGTTTTGTGGCCCTTCTCTGGACGTTTTCTATTGCTATTTTATGTTTTATCTTATATGGATACCATACTGCTATGGCATATTCTAGGTGAGATCTAACCATTGTCTTATATAGTGGCAAGAAAGTGTGTGTGTCTAGGAATTGGAAGGTTCTTCGGATTATTTTTGTCATTTTGGTTGCTTTATTTACCATTTGGTTTATGTGATCATCAAATGACAATTTTGAATCGATAATTACACCTAAGTCAGTTTGCTTATCTGTGGTGGCTAGTGAATGTTTAACATTATTACTTGTCATGAAATATTCATTTTTACCTTACATTTTTCAGCAGCAGTAGATAGCGACTTGGGTACAATGACAAATATTTTTGGAAGTAAACATTCTTTAAACTAGAAGTGCAGGGGGGTTACCTAGAGGTGTCTCAAGCAGAACAAGAGGCCACTAGCACAGATAAACCAATATCAAATCATCCAAAAAACATCTCTGAAAAAGGTTATAGATGCGTATGTTTAAATGCAAGGAGCATAGTAAATAAGAAAAACGAATTAAACATTATGGTAGAAGATATTGACCCTCACATAATTGGTATAACTGAATCATGGGCCAACATAGATATAACAGATGCTGAATTAGGAATGACAGGGTACGTAATGTTTAGGAAAGATCGAATAGGAAGAAGTGGCAGGGGAGTTATTTTATATGTTAAAGAATCTATTCAGGCTTATGAACTAAACCTAGAAAGGGAAGCAGATTGCGATGAAGCTGTTTGGTGCAAAATTGTTTCAGGAAATTCAAAATTAACTATTGGATTAGTTTACCGAAATCCAAACATAAACAAAGAGGACAACACAAAAATTAAAAACTATAAAGGAAGTTAGTAAAGGGGAATGTATCATAATGGAAGATTTCAACCATGGACACATACAATGGAATTCTCTAGAGAGCACAGGGATTGAGGATCAACAATTTCTATGTTTAATCCAGGATAGCTTTCTTACTCAGCACGTACTAGAACCAATCAGGGGAGAAAATGTATTAGATATAGTTTTGTCATCACAAAAAGAATTAGTGGACAATGTAAAAATATTTGAACCATTGGGTAATAGTGACCATAATCAAATACATTGTGACATCAATGTAAAATCAGAAAGTAAAAATAAGAAAACATACAAGAGAAACTTCCACAAAGGTAACTACAAAGATATGAGAAAATACTTAGCAAAGCTAGATTGGAATAACATGCTGATGAATAAGACCGCAAATGAATGTTGGAATATTCTAAAATATGAAATTGAGAGTATCATCGATAAATTTGTTCCCTTCCAAAAACAAGGAAAATGGTGTAGAAAGAAACACTTGTCAAAAGAGGCAATTAGAAAAATAATGCTAAAACAAACTATGTGGAGGGTTTATAGGCGTACCAGAAAGGAAGAAGACTATGCAAAATACAAAGAGGCACTTAATGCAGCTACAACTGAAATCAGACAATCTAAATGAAGCTATGAGCAAAAACTGACATGTAACATAAAAAATGACAGCAAGAGTTTTTATGCATATGTCAGGAGTAAACAAAACGTGCAAGACAAGGACCTCTGGAAGACAGTGCTGGAAATATAATATCACAGGGGTTTTTAATGGTGGAAGACCTAAATGGTTACTTCAGTTCAGTGTTTACCAAAGAAGATATTAGTTCATTACCAGTTGCTGATGCTAAATTTCAGGGGGCTAAATGTAACTATTTATGTCCGTTAGTTGTAACTCCAGAATTGGTAGCTAAGAAAATAAAGGCAATGAAGGATAACAAATCACCGGGAGTGGATGGGATTCCTCCAAAATTACTAATGGAAACAGTAGATCAAATCAGTATACCACTTGCAAGAGTATTCAACTTGTCATTAAAAGTGGGAGTTGTTCCGTTTGAATGGAAAGAAGCAAACATCATACCATTATTTAAAAAGGGTTCGAGAAATAAGTCAGAGAATTACAGACCAGTGAGTTTAACGTCAGTGATTTGTAAATTATTAGAAAGGTTAATTAAAGACCATATGGTGGACTTCCTCGTTAAGCATAAATTATTAAATTCATCTCAACATGGATTCCTTAAAGCGAGGTCATGCTTAACAAATATGTTATGTTTTTTGGAAGAAATCACTAAGTGGATAGACGTGGGATCGGGGATAGCATAACTGAGTGGATAGAACAATGGCTGACTGACAGAAGACAACGAGTTGTAGTAGATGGAGAAGTTTCAAATTGGAAATCGGTTTTGAGTGGGGTACCTCAAGGATCAGTATTAGGACCTATATTATTCTTAATTTATATCAATGACTTGGACGACAGTATAACAAGTAACGTACTGAAATTTGCAGATGACACAAAACTGTTTAGAAAGGTTAATACTGATGGTGATAAACAACATTTACAAAATGATCTAGACAGATTAGTGAAATGGTCTGAGAAATGGCAGATGCTGTTCAATTTTGGGAAATGTAAATGCCTACATACAGGACATGGGAACTTGAATGTAAACTATAAAATGGGAGATACTGTTCTGTAAAAGAAAAGGACTTAGGAGTTACAATAAGCGCTGATATGAAAGTTTCAGAGCAGTGTGGTATTGCAGCTTCAAAGGGTAATCAAATTCTTGGATTGATTAGAAGAAACAACATACAAGGGAAAAAAGTTAATTATACCTCTTTATAAAGCAATAGTTAGACCTCATTTAGAATACTGTATACAAGCATGGAGACCATATCGTAAGAAGGATATAGATACGCTTGAACGCATACAAAGGAGAGCAACTAAAATGATTCCAGAACTTAGAGACCTTAGTTATGAAGAACGCCTGAAAGAATGTGGTTTAACAACTCTAGAGACAAGGAGGTTAAGAGGAGATCAGATTGAAGTTTTTAAGATATTAAATGAGTATGAAAATATTGATAGAAATATGGTTTTCTCACTCAAGAAGGATAGCAGAACTAGAGGACATGAGGTAAAATTAGTAAAGGATCAATGTAGATTGGACATCAGGAAGCACTCGTTCGCACAGAGGACAATAAATGAATGGAACAAATTGTCTACAGATTGTGTAACTGCTAGCAGCGTGAATATGTTTAAAAACAAGGTTGACACATCTCAGGAGGGCGGATTATAAGTAGGTGAACATTGTTGGACTCTCTATAAGCCAATGGCTTCCTTGTCCACTTGCCATCTGGGCCTTTGGCTTGGATGGCAAATCTTGTTAAATCTTGTTAAAACCATATTGTTTTTGACTGAACAGACCATTGACTTTCATGTAACTGATGATGTGATTTCTAATAATTTTTTCCATGCATTTACAAACTACGCTTGTTAGGCTTATTGGACGGTAATTGCAAGCTAATTTCTTATTAACTTTTTTTATATTGCTGATATTTTGGCTTCCTTCCATTCATCAGGAATACTTGATGTTTTTATCGATGTCTCAAATATTTTTTGTAATGGGAGACAGATATTTTCTGACAACTCAGTTACTAATCTGGCACCTATTTCATCAGGGCCAGGCGATTTGCTTATATTAAGTTCTTTTAATGTTAGTAATATTATGTTTTCAGTTACTTTTAGCTCATCCATTGCTAATTTATTGTTTACTTTGGGTGTAGTTGGGATAGACCCTGTCTGTTCAGTAGTGAATACACTGGAGAAGTAGTTGGCAAGAATATTTGCTTTTTCTTCATCTTCAGTTGTTGTTTGGGATTTCGGATTTGTGTGGTCTATATTCAGTTCCCCAATTCCTTGTTTAACTGTAGTTTTTGATTTATAATAGTTCCAGAAGACTATAGGGTTTTTCTTGGTTTGAGTGGCTAAATTTCGTTCAAATTCCTTTCGGAGCTTTGTGGTTAAAGCTCGGACTTTATTCCTGCTTTTACAATACTCTAAATATTTTGTCCCATCCCTTGTTTCAATGTATCTTGTCCATAGTCTATTTTTACGTCTAATTAGTTTTCTGGTGTTTGCATTCAGGGGGAAATTTCCCTTTCTGTAATTTGAAATTTCTTTTTGAGGTACATATTTATCTTCTAATAATTTGAGTACTGTTTTAATGATTTCGCATTGATCGTTAACGTTGTCTTTACAGTCTTTAAATTTCTCTTCCCAATCTATATCTGAAAACTCTTTCCTCATTTCTTCATAATTTGCCTTATTAAATAGCTTCCATTTTTTAGTGTATTTATTTGTTATAACTTCGCACAAAATATTTATTGTAATGACACAGTGGTCACTTTTACCTAGGGGGCTGAGGTACTCTATTTCCCCTATGCTGTCTTCTTCGTTTGATAAAATCAGATCTAAAAGGTTTGTGTTAGTTGTGCCTCGTCCTCTAGTGGGATTTGAGACATGTTGAAACATGAATGTGTCTCTAAGGCATTCTACAAATTTAAAATTTAGGTTGCTGGGGTTAACTGATTTGGTCGTCCAATGTTTCCAGTTAATATCTGGGAGATTGAAATCTCCTGTAATTACAATGTGTGAATATTTAAGTCCTGATGTGGATCTAATCATATTTAGAAGTTCTGCGTTATTTTCTTCTGACCCCCCATCGCTTCCATATATGCATCCAGAGAGAAGTTTGGTTTTATTTTGAAGTTTAATTTCTATAAATAAGCATTCCTTGAAGGTTGAGACCAGGTTTATATTTTCTGCATATAGGGAATTTAAGACGTATATTATAATACCCCTACCTTCATTATTTTCTATATTCTTGGAGAACAGTGTATAGCCTTCTAAGGAAAATTCTGGTATGGTTACAGTGCATTTGGGGTTTTTTGGTTTTACCTCATTAATTGCTATTATGTGGGGTTTCAGTTCTTTAATTCTTTTTTCAAATTAATTTTGCTTGTTCCTTAGTTGGTCAGCATTGGTATAAAAACACAGAATGCTGCCTATGTCATTAAGATTATTTTTATTAACATTTGTTTTACCATCCGTCACTCTAGGGGATTTGTAGTCTTTACTGGCTTTTCCTTATCTTTCTTATTTGTCTCTCCCATGGTGGACCCCTGACTCTGTATTCCCCCGACTTGTCTGCAGCTTCCTGCCTCTTTGCTTCTTCATAGAGCTTTTTTGATTCCTCCCTTTCTTATTTAGTTTTGTCTTGATCAATTTTTATGTTTTTGAACTTGTCATTTTCTCTGATGTGATGGAACCTTCGAAGAAGCGTTCGTTTTTTGTCAATATGTGTTAATGTGATTAGAACCGGTCTGGGACCGGTTGCATTTTCCTTGGCTTCCCCAAGCCTCCTCGTTTCTGTGACATCAGTGTCTGTGAAGTTATTGTTTATTTCTGTACACATTTCTAAAATTTGTCGTTTGTCATGTTGTTGTCTCGTAATTTTTAGTTGTGATGTAGATTCTGGTAAGTTGAAAATGATTACGTTGTTGAGTCTTTTTTCTCTGTCTTTTGATTCCATGTTCTGTTCTTTTACCTGAATTTGTACGACTTCCTTAACTTCATTTGGGCTAATGACTTTGCTTGGGTTTTTCTCCAACTGAGCTTCTTTGATCATTTCGATGACTCTTGTTTCGTCCACTTTGGTTCTGATTTCTTTCTCTAGTTCAATAATTCTCTCTTCCACTTTCTTAAGGAACTTCTGACACCTTTCTTTGCAGCTTTTTTAATTTTTCTAATTTTTCATTACTTTTCTGTCACATGGTGGACAAAACCAGTGAATTTGTGGTTTGTCCGTCATAATTTTATATTCCTTATCCGTTATTTCAACACATTCAGTGCAGTAATGTTTATCACAGTACTCGCATTCCAACAATTTGTGGTTAGGTCCTTTGAAATTTTTTTTACACCCTGTGCATATCCATACGTCATCATCATCGGTCATCCATACAGAGTCATTTTTACTTTTTGTCCTTGGTTTTTTTTTTACTTGCCATAACCTGGCTACTTTAGTTTTATTTATTTTATGTCTACTTTAAGACTGAGTTAGAGTAACTATTATTTATTGCTTATATATATTTTTTATAATATTATGTTGTGCAAGGTATCAAGGCAGTGCTGGGAGAAAGAGATTGAGTCTGGGTGGGTTGATCGGAGACTCAGTGGTTTACTTACAGAAACGAAGAGTGATACCCAGGGCGACTCTGGGTATATTGAGTTGCTTTGATGAAAGGGCCAAATTAGTAGAAGGTCAAGAATTTGTGCAGGATGGTTGAAGAAATGTATTTATGTCTAACTAATTTCTAGTGTTTTGTCTAACTACTGTTTATGTCTGATTTCCTTTGTCTAAGTTTTGTATGTCGAGCGTTGCTTGGGGTTCTTTTTTTTCCTTAGTTTACTTTAATATGGCGGGAAAAATTCGATTTCAAAGTTAGTTATTTTGGGAATCCTAGAAGGTAGAAGTTATTTAATTTTGGTACTGTTAACAGTATCTAGTTTGACTTGTGCTGTGAGTTTAACTATTAGTTAAAGAACTTTGAATGTTTAGTTAGGATTAAGATTTTGAGCAGCTGTTGCTACGTACGCTTGTGCACCTGAACCGGAACCGGAAACTTTGGCAATAAAATTCTTGGACACTTCAGCGAATTAGTTGGTGGCGTCGGTGGCATAAACTATACGCCTTTTTGCAGATGATAGTATTATATATCGTAAAATTTCTTCCAAAACTGACCACGAAATTCTCCAAACTGACCTAAGCCAACTCCATGGTCAGACAAATGGCAAATGGAATTTAATGTATCTACATGTGTCCACCTTCCAGTAACAAACAAAACTAAACCTAGCCCACACAAGTACTCGCTTTCTGGCCAGCCATTATCCACTGTATCGAGCCACTCATATCTCGGAGTAAAATTTGAGTCCAAATTAACCTGGACAAATCACGTCACTGACATAACTTCAAAATCTTAAAATTTTTTAGGCATGATTAAACAAACTCTTGGCCCATGTAAACCCGAAGTTAAACAAACAGCCTACAACATGCTAATCTGGCCAAAACTCGAGTACTCTTCACCCATATGGAATCATCACACCTTTTCACAAGTTAAAAGCCTATGCTGCCAGATTTGTTAAAAATTATTATAGACGGAACACAAATCCAGCAGATGTAATTACTGCCCTTGGGTGGCCAACCCTCGAACGAAGACGTATCATTAAACAAGCCACAACCTTCTACAAAATTCTAAATGACATTATTGCGATCACCCCCCCTCCAGGCCTACTAACCCGCTCTCGAATCCGTGGACAATACGTAGCCCCCAGATGTCGTATAAATACATTCTTTTCATTTTATCCACGAGCCTTTCGCATATGGAATATTTCGGAGCTTTCTGGTTAAAGCTCGGACTTTATTCCTGCTTTTACAATACTCTAAATATTTTGTCCCATCCCTTGTTTCAATGTATCTTGTCCATAGTCTATTTTTACGTCTAATTAGTTTTCTGGTGTTTGCATTCAGGGGGAAATTTCCCTTTCTGTAATTTGAAATTTCTTTTTGAGGTACATATTTATCTTCTAATAATTTGAGTACTGTTTTAATGATTTCCCATTGATCGTTAACGTTGTCTTTACAGTCTTTAAATTTCTCTTCCCAATCTATATCTGAAAACTCTTTCCTCATTTCTTCATAATTTGCCTTATTAAATAGCTTCCATTTTTTAGTGTATTTATTTGTTATAACTTCGCACAAAATATTTAATGTAATGACACAGTGGTCACTTTTACCTAGGGGGCTGGGGTACTCTATTTCCCCTATGCTGTCTTCTTCGTTTGATAAAATCAGATCTAAAAGGTTTGTGTTAGTTGTGCCTCGTCCTCTAGTGGGATTTGAGACATGTTGAAACATGAAAATTCCAAAATCATTTCAAGAAGCTATTATGGAACAACCTTTCACCACACCTCCTCACCTAAACTGCCTTTAAAACACAGTGCTCAGCGTAAACTTATCCATGGTGTGGGTATGGAGACTGTCTGTGTGCATGTGGCAAGGCACCGACAGTATCCATACACATAACCAACCTATTCAAAATTTTCGTTTAACGTCCTATACATAAAATAAATAAAACTATCAGATAAAAACCATTTCAGCAACATTAAAAATACTAGTCTAGAAAACTTATTAACCAGGGTCATAAATATACATCACACACCCATTTCATAACTCAGTTGATGCAATTAATAAGTCAATATTGGCTAATTAATGCGCAAACTCAACAGGCCAACACCTTTTTATAAAAGGCCATAACTTCCATGATTATGAAGATATTTGTATAATTTGTTCAGGTTTTACAAATTCATTAAACAGTGCCCTAAAATATACATCACACGGTCATTTCATAACCCTATTGATGTAATTAATAAGTCAATATTGGCAAATTAATGTGCAAACATAACAGGTCAACACCTTTTTTATGCCAAACTTCCATATCATTATGAAGATATTTGTCTAATTTCAAAACACATTAAGTAGAGTCATAAATATACATTAGTCATTTATCATTAATAGTAACTCAATTAATAAATCAGCAATGGCTAATCAGCATGCTATCTCAACAGACCAATGCATTTCAATAAAATGCCACAACTTCCATGATTATGAACATATTTGTGTAATTTTGGCAGAGCCTGGGCTTTCTTTCCCTGCCAAAGAACACGAAAATAGTCTTGCATGGTGACTATGTTAAAATAATTATTGGAGAAACATATAATAGTTGATGTTCCATATAGAGTGCTCAATGTTTTGTTTTTTTTTGAAAAAAAACAATTGTCATTCCACCGCTGCAAGAAATTAACTATACAAGAAGCCTCTGGTAACAAGATCTACATCCAGACTACTATTTTCAAATGTTCTGGCATATGCATCCAACTCAGACCTGCTTCTGAATATAATTAACTTAACTAACTCAACTGAGTAATACTCATAGTCATTGCCAGTAAATTGTCTGGAATAAAACAGTCCTATATGATATATACAGCATAAAATATCAATATATATATATATATATATACATACATGGCCAATTTTACTTATAAACACCCAATGTAAAACGAAAATTGTCTAAATGAATTTCACATTTCTTGTGCTACTTAGACCTGGTCTAATTTTCTTTATTTTATGTGCGAATCTTGTGAAATTATTGTTCAGTTTGTGAAAATCCACATTTATAGATAATGTCAAAAACTGACTAATAGTAAAATTAGTATTTTAATAAAAAACTACTTTTCTAAGAATCTGATTGCAACTCAATCGATGAAATAATTGTTAATTAGTGATTTAGTATATCTCTTGCACAGTTTTTTTTTTCAATCATTGAAAATTAGATAATAATTTCATTATTCTACTAACTTAGCACAGCCAGGCCCAACAAGTTTAATCAATATCAATCAATCTTTTATTTTAGACAAAAGAATACATGCATTATGTAAATATACTACTTGATATTATAGTAATATAGATATACAAAATTAAAAAATATATATATATAAAATGTACCATTACTAATAATCATTAATAAAATTTGTTTTGCAAAACAAATATTGGCTTTGTATTATTTGTAATGAATTAAAATCACATAAATGTAAATAAGTCATGATTTTTGTTAAATCGACCTCGCTCTCCAACTCCAAGAATCAAGATCAGATGAAATTTCACAAACTAGGGAAGCTCAGAAACACCCTGTGCATTTGCGTAGCATGAAAATATTTCGTACATAGACAAACTAAGACCTCCAGAAGAAGTCACGAACATGTGGATGGAATCATAAATATCTTTGTCTGCTAAACTTACACCAGAAATACACCTATGTCGTCTAATCGATATATTTCACCTTAATTTTGGTTCAGTTTTAATCAAAAACAGACGTTCATGAAAAGGAACTTACTATTGTCCAATCTGCTGCTGTAAGTCACGGAAAGGAATGGAAACAGCCGACAATACAGGATGTAAAACAAAAGGAGATACTGTGTGCCGATAATTGGCATAGATAAACTGACATGATTTTTCGGCACGCCACGCAAGCCACTCAGCAGATTTTGTTGAAGTGCCTATAGGACAGGAAGGCAGTGTTAGTTGAGCCTCTGGGTTAGTTGAGCCACCCATAAGTATGTCAACTTATTAATTAAGCATGTAGATTTGTCAGAGACGTGTTGTACCCATTGGGTAGATGTGTTGGCTGAGTTGTTTTGAATTTGCTTGTACAGGGCCTACGTAAATTATACAAATAAAGCATTTACGCAACTTACTGTGGCTCAATTTATCCCACACCCAGTGTTAGTTGAGCCAGCTTACCAACCATATTTGAATCAGCTATATATAATTATCTATGCATGCTAGATATATTATTTTAGTATAAAATGATTTACTAATAATCATAGTTTATGTGGGTAAAAACAATTTTGGCTTATAGCCTTATGAATATGATGGCACCCTAGGCATCAAAAAGAATAAAACATGGCTCAACTAACACTGTCCTCCCCTAAATTCAGAAGCAGTGCAGATTTTGTTCTTGAAATTCACAGTTTATGGCTTATTCTTGTATGGTTTCTTTAGTGTAATATCACCTGATCAAACTACGATGGCCTTGTAACGAAATAATAAATACAAACAGAGATTTCAGCTGAGAAACATTTGTTTATTTTCGCACCGAGATTGAGTCTGTAGCACCGGCTAACGCCCCAGCGAGGTCACAGGTCACCAGTTCTGGCTTTTCCAGTAGCAACCGAGGGTGTGGCAATACAAGCATCTTTTGTTTATAGCATGAAAAACAGACTTTGTGTGTTACAAGTCTGAATAAAGCAAGTGACAGTAAGGTAAGGGAATCTACTTATTTCACTATGCAAATCGAGACCTTCGCCACAGAGCTCAGTGAAGACAAAAAATCAGCCAGTGACAGTGTCAATGTCAATGAACCACAACTACTATGCGACAGCTGTTCGAAACCAGTTGATAAAATGCTACAGTGTGAATGATGCATAAAGTGGATATGCCTTGTATGTGCAAACGTGTCAGAGGCATAGTTTAACCTTCTGAAAGATGATGATCTCGATTGGTTTTGCACTACATGCCGGGGCCGGCTGTGCAAGCCGCCCAAACTGACACTCATTGAAGATCGGTGTGAACACTACATGATGAAGGCATTGAAGAGATCAGTAAAGTAAAGAGTGAACTAAAAGGGGATATAAAATCAGTCAACACCAAAGTAAGCGAACTAACAGAAGAGGTAACTGACCTCAAAAGACTAAAAGACAACATAACTGAGGTAAAAGACATGGAAGATGAACCAGCTTGAAGAACTCGCTAGATTCAGGAGGAAAGTCATGTTCAAACACTAGTGTGGTAGAGGATTTAAAAAACAACTTGAAGATGGAGGCCGATCTAGAACGAAACAAGGAGGACACCTCAAAAGAAATAACGCAGAAGAATATACGCAGAAACAACATAGTCGCTTTCAATATTCCTGAAGGTAGCTCAGAGGACCCAGACAACAAAAAAACACGACTGTGAAAGCTTTCTACAACTATGCAGAGAACTGAAACTGGATGACATTAAAGATGATGATAGGAAAAGAAAATTCTTTGGTGATCGGTGTAACTGAGGTGGTGCCCAAAAACTATAAACTGCAAACACAAGTGTTTTACAAATCTGAAATGCTTGGAGACGGGTGTGTATCTACACACATGAGTCACTAGGAGCCATAGAATGCAGAGACATGGCTGATGCTGAGGGAGTAGAGAGTGTGTGGTGTGAAGTTAAAATGACAGGAAAAGACAAATTGCTGGTTGGTTGTAACTACCAAACAGTAATGCCATAAATGATGCAAGGATAAATACTACTCTAAAAAAGGTCAACAATCTAGGATTCTCGCATGTGCTGTTATTTGGTGAACCACCCTTGTCTCAACTGGCGTGATACCACTTCGCCAACTGAAGAAAACCATCCAGCCACCCTCTTCATGGAAGCAGCCCGTGACTCATTCCTGACCCAGCATGTCACCGAACCTACCCAGAGGCAGCAACACACCAAACACACTCAATCTGATCTTCACCAAGGAGGAGGGCATGATCAAGAAGCTGAAGTACCTGGCTCCTGTAAGAAAAGTCACCACACGCTACTGAAGTACAACTTTTGCTGCTACACAAAGTCAACAAATCTAGGATCAATAAATACAAACATGACAAATGCAACTATGATAGCATGATAGAAATGATGACATCTAGGAACTGGAAAGGGGAATTCAAAGATAAATCAACAGAACAATGCTGGGAAATACTAGAGAAATCCATCAGAAATGCATGACACGCACATGCCAAAACACTCAATGGGAGGCCAAATAAAAAAAACCAGACCATTATGGACAAATTCCAAGACCACCACTGCAATCGAGAGACAGTCTGAGGCATATAAGCTGTACCCCAAAACCAGGGATGAGCAGGATTGCATTAAATACAGAAGAACATCAAACAGAGTAAAGACAGAGGTGAGGAAAGCAGTCCGAGATTTTTAGAGACAGCTAGTGAAGCTAAAGCCAACCCCAAGGCTTTTTACAAATAAGTCAGGTCAAAGATGAAGACTCGTTCAGCTGTGGCTGACCTCGAGCATCCGGATGGGACCATGACAGAAACTGATGTTGACAAAGCTGAGGTATTGAATTCCTACGTCACGAATGTCTTCATCCAAAAAACCCTTGAAAATATTCCCACATTTGAGAGAACACTACACAACACAGAAGAACTGACTGACTTCTTGATCACAGACAAGAAAGTAGAGAAGATATTGAGGACATCGAAGACCAAAAAACCGCCAGGACCAGATGGTCTCCATCCTCCTCCTCTCTTTGAAATGGCGAATGTGCTGGTTGAACCTTTCCAAGAACTATACGCAAAATCACTTGATGATCCAGTGCAGTAATATGTGTAATGTGGCATGGTCTGTGCATGTCACCTTTTACGATGAAACATGGCACCATATTTTACCATCATTATAATCAACTATCATTAACATGATAGATTGCATGCATGCTTGAGGTCAAATGTGAGTGCATGGGTTCAAATGTGCAGTGGTCATGTGGTAGAGCATCAGACATTTCGGTCGAAGGGACTTTCTTTATAATACTGTAGATGCCCCGAGTATCGAGGAATAAACTCTCCATTTCCATTGATTTATAAGGCAGCGGTATAAAAGTTACGCTAATAGTTCAAAACAAGAATAGAAAAAATAAAAAGTTGCTACTCAATCAAAGACAGTGTCAATACCCTAATCTATTTTGATGATTATATGTGGTGCCCCATCCATCCCTACAGTGAAGACCTGAATGAAGGTAGGGATGTAGCTGATGATGCATTACAGGTACACTGTTCCAGAGTTAGATTGATGATGGGAAGGAGTGGAGGTATGTGTCAGTTCAAGAATGGGGGATTTGGAGCTTAGCTTGATCTCCTCTAGAGCTGTGGTTGCTGGGTTCAAGAAATACAACAGGGTTCACATCGACAAGTCCGTTTATGATTTTCTACATCATGCTTTCTCTGTCTGATGTTTTCCTGGACTGCAGGTTCTCAAGTTGGAGCTTGGACATCTGTTGGGCATCCCTTGAGGTTACAGTAGGCAAAGGTGCTCACTTTATTGGCCTTGGCTGTAGTTGCTTGTGTATGGTTTCCCCAGTGGAGATTTTCAGTAATCTCAACTCCTAGGTATTTGACGCTTGTTACTTTATCCAGGGTTTGGTCATGCAACTTGTAGCTGGTGGAGATCTTATTTTCTTTTCTTTGTGACTGTTAGTTGATAACATTTCGCTTCATTGAATGTCATCTGCCATCTTCCTTCCTAGGATTCGAGTGTTCTGATGTCATCTTGTAGTTGGGTGGAGTCAGTGGCAGTCTTGATGGTGTTGTAAAGTATAGTGTCATCAGCGAAGAGGCCTATTGTGGACTTAATACCATCAGTAAGATCGTAGATGTAGATTAGAAATAATGTGGGACCAAGGACAGAGTCCTGGGAACTCCAGACGTGACTGCGCCAGTGTACGAGTGTTGACCTTCAACAACCACTTGTTGAGTTCTGTTTATGAGGAAGTTCTGTATCCATTTATTGGTGTTGCCTGTGATAACATATGATCTTAGTTTGAGGAGGAATCTGATGTGGTACTCTGTTGAAGGCTTTAGACATATCCAAGAAGATCATGTCCGCTTGACCACCTTTATCGATTTCACGTGCCAGGTCATCAACCGTGAGGATTATTCGAGTATCACAAGAGCGTTTCTTGCGGAATCTGTGTTGGACATCTATGATGATGTTGTGATGATGTGTTCCAACAGCTTGCAACATATACTCGTCAGGGAGATGGGTCAGTAGTTTGCTCCTGTCTCCCTTTTTGAAGAAGAGTTGGACCAGTGTGTGTTTTTATGATTGCGGGACTTGGCCTGCTGTGAGAGATCTATTGAACAAGAGGGTCAGGGCGGGTGCAATCTCTTTAGCTACAGTTTGGAGAAGGCGACATGGAATACCATCTGGTCATGGGGCAATTAACTTGAAAAATTAATTAATTAAATTTCAGTTAACTCAGAAGAAATTCTCCAATTAAATTAACCTCACACATTTATCAGGTCAATTAAATTAACCTCCCAAATTCTTCAATTTAATTAAATTAACAATTAATTTTAATTTAATTAAAAATTAAATGAGCACTTCATTGAGAGTTAATTGGGAATTTGTCAATTAAATTAAATTAACCCCTTTTGGTAAAGTTAATTAAATTAACTTAATTGAGTTAATTAAATTAACAATTGCAATTAACCCGGGACTGGGGTTCAAAACCACCTTCCGCCATTTCGAAACTTTAGCAATTTCGTTCACCCCACCCCAATTCAAATTGCATCGTATAAATTGATAAAAGTTAACTATTATTAATTTTTTTACAACATCTGGATGCATGCATAATTTCCGTCACAATGAAAAGTACGCTCTGCATCCAGGCGATGATGTGTGCGACAAACAGTGGTGCCACAGCACGGAGCCTGGGTAACCGAAGCTAGATAAAACTATAAAGCCAGCTCCGGCAACATGCTGAATTTTTTATTATAAGCAGTAAATCAGTCTAGGCTAATGCTGTCGGTGGCTATTTGGGCCATAGGCCACATGGTATCAGATTTAGCTAAATAAAAGTTACCCATGTGAGCCAATTTGGCCACTAGCATTTTCGTTGAGAAGCATGCACTGCCCGTTACAGTAAATATTTTGTACCATCCACCATCAGGGCCCTTAACTCATGATTGCTAAGTTACAGAGGGGTATGTACGAACTATAGAACTATATACATACATGTTCTTGTGGTTGTTTGCATTAAGTTGAGTATTTTTCTTGCAGGTTTTTGTATTTTTAACTCCTTGCCATAGTTTTATCAAATGTATATCCATGTTTTTGGAGAATGAAGGTATTATTATGCAGAAGGCATGAGAATTTGTTTTCTTGATGCACATTAAAAATGTGGCTAAGGCAACTTATATTTGACTGAAAAAAATTGGGGGCTTTTCTTTAGTGGTATACTATAATGATTACATTCACGAAATACGTGTTTATTGAGTGTGTTTATTGCATTTCAGTAATGTCCAAAATATCCTAGATGATTAGTTTTCAGTGGCCTGGATCTTTGCCTTTCGTTAGAAATGCGAGTCTCTTGCCTATGGCAGATTGACCTGTTGAAACGTGGATTTGTCAGTTTATCTCATGCCATGTGCAGATGTACACTGAGTCATTTGTCCAACCATATATTATTTGTCCAACCATATATTGAATATTGTACTACTCATTTTGTAAACACATTAAAAAAAATTATTTTTACCGTGCTTTTTGGAACTCATTCATTGGTTTTCACTTCACATAATCAGCTATACTAGTAACAGGAAAACAGGACACAATTTATAAT
This sequence comes from Lamellibrachia satsuma, assembly GCA_033239005.1. Classification (NCBI taxonomy): domain Eukaryota; kingdom Metazoa; phylum Annelida; class Polychaeta; order Sabellida; family Siboglinidae; genus Lamellibrachia; species Lamellibrachia satsuma. Next base: position 1,601,510 of record BSQZ01000081.1, on the reverse strand, counting down.
GGTAACATTACTGACACGTAGCAATTATAAATAACAGTTGTATTTAATACCATGTACATACCATACTGGAGGTGATTACCACCAGCTTTACCAGCTAAACATGTCTGGATCCTAAATAAACAATAAGAACATCTGTTTTCTCTGTGCAGGCACTCTGAGCAATGGAAAGTGAAGCCACTGTGATAACTGTTCGTGAAATCATAGACCTGTGTAAGAGTGATGCAGCTGACTTGGACTCAATTAGCAGGTCGTATCTTCAACAAGCCGGCTCTCTGCAGTTCCCTCACCTACTCAATGACCACCTCTACTGGAGTTACAAACTTCTACAGTCTGATGACATTTCTCCATCTTTGGTACAGTGCTGCTTTCCTTTTGCCTCTGTCAACCTGCTATTGATAGCAGCCACCTGCAGTTTGTTGTTGAGTGGCAATCTGGCAATGCATATGCATAACAAATAATTATAGTGTTCTCATTCACTTCTCTCAAATATTGAATTAGAGGAGATGGGTGTAGACCAACTGGGATTGAACCCTTAGATCAATACAGTTTGATTTTGATTGGGTCAAACCACCAGCAGTTTGTCTTCTTCACACATGTACTGTACATCGGTGATGGTATTGTTTCTCCAAAGATTTTGACGAACATTTATTTGGCCACTCCCAATTAACCCTCAATACATGTGTAATTGGTTTTTGTTTAACAAGATTTGTGCAAAACTGGTAAATAAAAAAATATAACTGGTAAATTGGAAATTTTAACAATCCTGGCTAAGTGCCTGGATCCATTGATGGTGAAGCTGACTGAAAAGTAAAATGCAATGACTAAGATTTAAAAATACTAAAATCAATTACTAAAATGCAGTGATTGAAATATATAATGACTAAAATGCAATGACTGTAATGCTGTCAGTTTGGGTATATTGCGATCTGTTTTTTACAATAAAATTAATGCCTAATTTATATATTTTGCCTGTAGGTGACAGTTGGCTTGTTGAGGGGCAGCAAGAGAACAGGTCGCGTGAGACTGGTTGACCAGACAGCAAACATTGACTGCGTTGTAGCTCCCATGAACATGGGGGCTGCATCTCACCAGTGTAGTCAGGCATGCACACTGCCATCTGGTGGCACTCACTCATACCACTGTCCTTACCTGCATTTGTCAACACTGGGCGACGTTGTCAGAATCAGTCGCTTCCAAGTGGTTGCAGAGAGGTTTATTGTCAGTTGTTTTCCAACTGTTGCTGATACCAAAAATGAAAATTACATCAAGAAAATGAAAGTTTGTTGCTATCTCATGTTCTCCATGCATGATGTCGTTTGTCTGCGTCGACAGGAGAATTCATCACAAACAGATAACCTGTGTAGTTTGGTTAAGAAGAATTGTACTTTAAGTGACTCTAGTGATACATCTGCAAAGAGAATTCGATTGGGCAGTGAAAGTTTGCACATCAACCATGAGAGAGTTTCTCCATTGCAAAATTGTAAACTCAGTCAACACGCAGTCTCCATAGAGGAAGAAATTACAAAATCTCAGCAGTTGGTGATTCCATCAGATGGGTGTAGTTTTGTTGAGAAAATTCAAAGTTTTTCTCATCAGACAAAAAATGACCATGTTGATTCTAATGAAGTTAGAAAAAAGGAACAAAAACTAGGTGCAGAACAGCTGGCAAAAACACAAGATCAAACAAGTCATCCCGTGCTAGTGTCTGACCAGTCACAGATTTTTCTGCTTATGAGAAAAGATGCACTTCGAGTAAAACATCGCCTCAACAGCAAAGTAGCACTGTCATTCTTTGCTGCTGTCCAGTTTCTGGGTGAACCACAGCAGTTGAGCGTCAACATTGACACAGAGACATCTGGCCTCAGTGACAGCTTAGTCAGAAAACATGTTGTCTTGGATATTTATGGGAATGCCATATCGTTATACCCTGCGCTTCATGTTGGCTGTCTGTATAAGCTGGTGAAGACAAATTCTGCAGGCACGGAAAATTTCTTTTTGAATCTATTTTCTAGCTGCCGATTAACAAAGACATTGGAATTGAATGATACGTGCCAGTGCGTGAGAATTGATGACAGCTTGATGATAATACCCATGAGCTTTGTGCCAACTACAAGCTTTGACAGAGAGATGAAGGTACTTACTCTCTCACTCGCACACTCACTCATACACTCACAGTGCATTTAAATTATCATCCTAAAAATAAAATAAAAAATACTTTGAAATTGTCTTTAGTTGTTTGATTTCATTGCAGGTTTATGCAAATTGTGTAATGGCGTGTAGAAACTACCATGTTTATGTTTGTTTTAAGAATTGAATGTGTGTTTTAGATAGCTGCCACTGGGAAGAAGACTGTGTGTGACAGTGCCAGCAGTGAGTGTCACAGAAAAAGGTTAGTGTTGACAAAGTTATAATTTCAGGGTTGGGGTCAAGTACATGCCAATGTAAATTGAGTACTTACATGCACCCAGGTACACAAACATAAAAAAATTTACAAATACAGGTGCATTTATAAAACAAGTACTCAAATACTGATATTTTGGGTCAAGTGCAAGTACATTGGGTCAAGTACACAATATTTCAAAACCCCAGATACTTCCATGATTTTTGTAATATGTACAATGGAACCTTTATTGCCAACTTATGTCTGTGTTATAACACATATCTGGAATAAGCAGTTATACCTATAAACTAGCCCATGTACAGTGACAAGAATTACTTAATTACAAGTTACCTTTTTGTCTGATCCTAAAATCAGTTGCATAGCTACACTACCAGGTGCCATATTCTTGAAGAGATACCAATTTTGAAAGTAAAATTTTTCTCTGACATTTGTCTATTTTTGTTGGAGGTATGCAATATTTGTTAAAGAAATTTTTAGAATACTCTCCATATGTTTAGTTTGTTAGTCAAGTACTGATTAGCATGTTACTTTGACAGTGCAGTTGGTGAGCTAGTTTCATTGCGTGGCCACATTGAAACACGAAGCCACATGAGACCAGAGGAGAGCAAACAGTCAGGCGAGGCCTGGGGGAAAACAGAAAAAGACAACGAAAAACTTGGCAAGTTTCCTTATTATATACATCATTATATGTTAATCCTGAAATAGAATTTCATTACATGAACCACGTAAAACCAGAACCTTGAATCAATCTGTTGTCTATTTTTGTGGTTAATTTTCATTTAGCTGTAACTGTTTATTATGGCGGTGGCTAGACATGTTTGATTACAGGAAATTTGCAGTACATGTACAGTATAATGTACAGACAGTATAATTTACCACTAAAGACATTTGGAGATGGTGTTGCAGATTTATCTACGTGTATCAGTGGCGTGGTCTTTGATTGTACACAGCCTCAGGTGCACTGTGCACCGTTTCCCTTGAATGGTGATAAATAAACAATCCATTTTTCATTGTGATTCATACTAAATCTTGGCCAATGTTAATGCATTTTTGTCACACATTTTGTTGAGTTTATTTGTGTAGTTTATTTATACAGTGTGGCAGTCGTGGCAGTTCGTTTTCGAAGCTTAGGCAATTTCGTTTACCCTGCTTTGCCTCAGTCTACTCAGCTGCAAATGAGTACAAACACTGTTTGGAAGGTACCTGCGCTGGACTAGTGCCCCGTCCAGGAGAGTCAGTATAACTGCACTCTACGTTGCTTCGCACTACAGAAACCAGGTTTAAGCACTGGCCATATAAGGCTTCCTAAGGCGTAATGCCTGGGGGATGACTTTACCTTTTTTTACCTTACCTATTTGTACAGTACAGTTAGACCTACAGAAAGATGCCATTGATATTACAAAAGACGATAGTAGATCCAACAGGATCGATTATGTCACCGATTATTCTAGATTGGTGTAACAATAAAGATTTTCAAATTTATGCTTGAATGCTTGTCAGCGTTTTCTAGAAATGAAAGTTACATAACTACTGAATCGAGCATATCACTGAACGTAAATTTCTAACAAATTACCAATCAACAGGTGCAACCAGATACAATCTATAAATGACATTCACAGATGATATCTACTTCTCACAGTGTGAATTTATTCACGATTTCTCTCCCCCTTTATAGGAGTATCGATGCCACAAGACCGCACAGTCCGGGTGGTTGTCCGAGACTGCAAGTCAACAGACTGTGTCGTTGTGTACATACGACCCCACAACACCTCCCTCCCACTCGGTCTGCTCACAGGGGCCATGGTTGAGTTGACACTAGTAGAAAGATGTGTCTCAAAGAAGGGAGTCATGTACTGTCAGTACATCTCTGCATCATCTGTAAGAGTCGTAGGTCTTGCTTGTGATACACAGTTACACTGGTGAGTGGTACAAAGTTGGCATGACTGATTATCAATTGGAATTCCAAACTCTTGCAGTACAAGATGCGCTGTCATCCAACAGAACAAATAGATGTAACTGAATACAAATTGTAATATAGATTTATAAAACAACCAATAAACCATTAACTTTACTGTAATGAACAATGTTTATCTAATACAGAATATAACTAAAAGTAACAAAGTAATTGTCAGATAAGAAAGGTCCAGCTAGGATGCTTTCATATTACAGTCACTATTCACAGTGAAGTGTTGCTTATGTGGTCGTCAGCACCATAAGCTTCATCATTGACACGCACCATTGCACACTGATTGATAGATTCCTGGATCATCAAGATCGTAATGTGGATATGTCGAAGTTCGCTGTTGAATGGCAGACATTCGTTGCCATTACAGTCTCGCTCACACTTAGCACACTTCAAGGTTTACGTCAACACAGTATGCAGTTCAACAAAATGCGCTGCCTCGGTCGTTCCACGCGCACGAAAATCCGTTCACGATTTAACGCCGTTACGATTACCGGAATCTCGTTAACGTTTTGTTTCGCCACATGTTTTATCGGCTGCTTCCGTTCATTTTCGTCAGCTTTGATGGCACCTTCGAAAGCGGTAAGTTAACTTTTGTGTCATGTTTTTTTTAGAAATTGGACCAAAATAAAGCTTACAAAATGTCAATTAGACTTCATAGGTGTATTTCAAATGTTTTAGTCAGCCGCATCATTGTGAAGTTTTACGGATCTGTGACAATGAGAGCGAGTCTCCAGAATGAAATTATGGCTTATTTACATTTCTCTGAATTTAATTCACTACAAAGCCAATACCATCTGTTTTACGTGATATTATTAATGTTTATGGTGTGTGGGCCTTGGATAAAGCCTAGAAAAATACAAGAATTTTTCAATGATTTAAAAAATTCTTTAAAAAAACTTTGCGCAAGAGATTTATATTCTCAATTACAAGAACAATTAATTATTTTATTCATTGAGTGCAAACTGATTCTTATTAATTATTTCATTAATTGAGTGCAAACTATTTGTTAAGCCATTTTTTAGTTAAAAACTTGTAAAACAGTTACAATTAATTATTGAATTACAACAAGACGTTTTGTGACAAGTTGCCAGTGCCGGTGGACAAAATTGCTGATTATAGATACACCTCTCAAGACCAAATTTCAAGATTTTGTTTTCTGACCTTTGGGGATGACGGTATAAAAACAATTTAACAATATTTACACGCAGAATACACTGCAGCAAGAAATGTATGAATCATTTAGACAAATTTAATTTCAAGATGTTCTGGCTTAAGTTCTTCCATTGATTTCGGTTATGCGATCTCAGCCAGTATAGATCTTGCTGGTTTTGAAGACGCTTGCTGACTTCCAGCAGATCTTTGTCGAGGGCAGTTGGGAGTGTTGTTCATGGTCGCCCTCGCCAGCCAGCAATGTCAACTGTGAATATTGCTACCCTCAGCATACAGTGTACTGTGAACATTGACACACTTCACCGGCATGGATTTATGAAACAGTGCACTGTGAATATTGCTATACAGTGTAATGTGAACAATCATCATCATGCACTTTGCTCCCAGATGGAATAATGTAGAATCTTGCAAAAATTGTGGCGTCATCAGTCTTTGAAGTAATCTGCATTTTCGTGATCTTGTGACCAGTTCTGGTCTTATCTTAATTATTATCTGAGTTTTCTCAATAGTTCGCAGTCCTTTTTTAGACAGGATGCATGTCAAATGGAGACGGACGCAAACATTTTCAAATCATTTAAACACTTCGGTGTGATAAAGTATGTTGTGCAGTGTTAGTGTATAACCCTTTTTTTATTTTTTTCAATATTTATTATTTGCGAAGTTTTTTAGTGTCATAAAAAAGGGCATTTTTCTACACTTGGAATAGAGTCCATTTCTTGTGATCTGGATGTTTGTGGGCTGCACTGCCACTGAATGTAAGGGCACACGGCATAATGCGTACTAATGAAGATATTGAGGTGGAATAAAAAGTTTTAAAACCTAATAATGTGTTAACTTGACATGACCTTGCAATGACCTACTTACTTGACCTACAATGACCGTTGACCTATTTATGTTAAAAATGCTCTAATTAAGTAATCATGAACGACATGAGATCAGTAAGTTGAGGGAGGAGTGTAATGTAGAATGTATATACACATTGACCTTAATACTCGCATGGGGCGTAGTCAGCCTGGCGTTGGGTTGTGGAGCCCACATTTCTTTGTTTTACATTTCTTTGAAAAGTGGGCTTACCCTTAATCCCCACAATAAACGTCATTCATTTGGCCTTTTCATATCTCTATATCTGTGTTGTGTTGTTGATTGCATAAATGGGAGTATGCAACATTGGCACAGCCAATGTTGCATATAGGTTTTTATGCGAGCAACACCACATACAATTAATGATTGGTCCATTGCTAATTTATTCTATTATGCTAATCCAGCAGAGCTGGGTGACGCGCTCTGTGACCCACTTTGCTGCCTCCATATTTTGAACCAATCAGCGCGCACCAGCTGCGCGACGCTACAGATTTCAAACTTGGACTAGCCACTTCGTTTTGTGAAAGCATACGGAGTGGATGCGCTTTGAAAATTTGTCCCACCCTCCTCCCCATCTTTCTCCCTGTGGTATGTTTACTTGTTAGCAGCAATTGTACATCTTTGGTGGAAGTGGGGTGTTCATGTCTCAAAGCTTTCCCATTTTTTGATTGCGATAGTGGACATGGGAGTTTTGGCTTTCCCAGAAGTGTTCACGGGTTTTAACGCTGGGACGCAGCTCGCTTCCCTTCCACCTTGGATTTTAGAACTGTTCGTGTAGCGAATTGGCCCCACCTTTGTAGTTATTCCAGTTAGAGCTAGTGTATTTTTAAGCAGGTAGTTGTATTCATAGACTGCATGATAGCATGTAGGGCATTATGCTATTTGGTTTAAGGGTGTTCCATAACAATAGTAATGCCATTGTTTCTTTTATTTGTTCTAGGAATACTGCTACTGCTTTGTGGTGAAATGTGGGCTCTATTGAACCCGACGTCCAGGAGGCTCGCATGGGGCGTAGTCAGCCTGGCGTTGGGTTGTGGAGCCCACATTTCTTTGTTTTACATTTCTTTGAAAAGTGGGCTTACCCTTAATCCCCACAATAAACGTCATTCATTTGGCCTTTTCATATCTCTATATCTGTGTTGTGTTGTTGATTGCATAAATACCCATTATTGACCTTACGTGTTACTGAATTAGTGTGTTAATGGTCTATTTATTTTATCATGTCAATAGATACTGTAATTATTGACCATAACACTAATCTTACAGTAACCTGATTATTTGACCTCCATTGACATAAATTATTGACATTGATAAATTACCTATTTTAGCCATATATAATTATGCACGACAGTGGTGTTCACAAATATACTGGGGAAATGATGTACACAATTAACTTTCTTACAATGTGATCTTTTGGAGACTGAATTATGTATAATTAAAGATGCCTCCTCAATTCTTGTTTGTCTTTTTTCAAGTTCATTTTGCAAAAATTCAAGCCTACCTAGTATCCACTACGACTCCACAATTAAATTACTTAGTAAAAATCAAAATGCTGAAAAATCACAATTTTCACCTTTGGTGAAATTTTATAACTTTATTATGTAATCGTCGAGAGGATGGAAGTCATGCCCATGATCGGCATTGACTTGCAGAGTTTACCATTTTGGATATCCACTATTTTGAGCCCTACCAGATTTATTATTATTAAACATTTATAACATGCCATGTATCTGTTTATAACATGCCATGTATCTGGGTGAAACACCTGCTCAAAGGCTCTAGAGTTGTACATATATAAGTAAAATACATTAAAATGAGCTAAGACAGATAAAAGGAATAAATTAAATGACTAAAATAACTAAGGTACTTAAACTAGTTAAATAAATGGGTAGAATAAGTTAGTTTATAAAACATCATCAAATGTATAGCTAAAATGTCACTGGAATATCACTGCTGCAAAATGCAAAGTTGCCTGCCGGAATAAATGAGTCTGCATTCCTGTCATCAGGCAGAATTAGCGCAGCCACCGAGAATGAACAACTAAAGTCAATTCTTTCAATGATTTCAACAAATATACGCACTTTTTAATTTAACTGACTGCGGATATTACAATTCACACACTACATATTAGAACATCAACAAACCAGATAAACAACAGGCAAAATATGTAGAATCTGTAGTGTTTACTGTATAATTATAAAGAACACCAATATATTCTTGCATATGGAAATAAATGTTTGAAAAAAACAATTTATTATACATTATGAGAGCTTCGTAATTTCCTGCAATGCAACAATGCAACAATATTTATAGTCCAATGTCAAAACTGGTTTACAGTACACCGCAGGCCCAGTACATCAATATTCATATTTCACTGTGTCATGAAATAATATCCTCTACTTCAACATGAAGTAATATTTATTTATTGTTCACTGTAGGCTGATATGAAGATATGGAAAAAGACAATACCCAAAGTTGGCATCAGCCCATCATGAAAGGAACTATAAGGAAGACCATATAATACACTGCAGCAATATTCACAGTTCACTGTTTCATATATCCAATCCATGTCAACGTTCACAGGACATTATAGGCTCATTGCAGCAAAGTTCATAAGTCTATATGACATTGTCAGCTAAGTGTACACATATTCACAGTTCACTGTTTCGTAAATCCATGCATGTGTAATGTGTGGATTTCACAGCTTGATATACAATATTTGGCTGATATAGTGAAGCTGTCATGCAAAGTTCATTCTGGATGTCGATCCTCTTGACTGGAGTAGCTGTTGCAGCGCATACTCACTGGCCCTACAATAACAGGAATGTAACATAGGAATAGGAATGGAATAGGAATGTAAAATAATTAAATTACTAGTTATTACCGTATGCATTATTTACTACAACTAAAATAAGTCCAAAGTATGGTTATAGGAAGTTACTCCAACTTGTCTAGTTCTAGTACCCATTGTTACATTATGTAACGTATGAATATCAATATTGATGGATATCAATAATGTTCATTGTCGCAGGTCAAAGTGTAATAAATTTACAAATATGTCCAATCAGCCCAAACGAGATCTGACTGATTGAAACTTATAGGTGTTGCAGACAGTAGACAACCAAAACATGTTTATAATGTAATTTAATCAAACAAAATGCATACTGTACACATGCACACATTGGCCACCAATAATAATTGGCTACTTTAAAAGTAGCCTTGTCACAGTCGTAATGAAAGTTAATGCCATGTTTTAAATTAGATGTTGTTGTTAGCATTTTGTGTATTGTTGGGGCATGACAATTGTGAGTTGAAGTCACATTCAGCAGGAAACAAAGGCAAATTTTTGAACAACAATGCCACATGTACACCACTAATATTTGGAGTGGCCAAAAAAATTGCTCATCTACCCCTGATATATCCCTGGGTGCAACTGCCACCATACCCTGTTACAGGGACTATGATTGTTAGTAAATATCTGTGAAATGGATTTCAGTTGCTACATTGTTGTGTTGTGGAAAGTAATACTGATCCATTGTTATTTCTTATTTAATTAGGCATGTTGAGCAATATTATTATTCATGTGTATTGTTTTACATCAGAACATCATAATTTATCATATTTTATGTGTACAACATAACAAGTGCCCAATGTGTTAAGTTGATGGCATACAGGAATTAAATTATTAAAAACAGATCTTGTTATCAAGTAATACTTGCCATAATTGTTGTTTTTTTCATAATTGTCTATGTAGCACTGCACAGGGAGGAAGGTGTATAGCATCCACTCATTACCACCATGTCCTCCCTAACATACACAGTACACATCTAATGTTAGTGCATCAACCAGTCAAGTACGGTTAAAATCAGACTCTTACAGGGGTTATGATTCGTGAATGATTTTCATTGAAAATCAAGTTCTCAGTGCAACTTTGCATCGATGTTAATAAGCATCACAAATGATGCACATTCATGTGCATAAACACAACAGCAAGTTTGGAATGTGTCTATTCATGGGCCACCCTTAATATTTTGTATCTGCTTTTAATTGTAAATTGTGGAACTAAAGTTCTCTATCATCACAGTAATATCCCATTTAGTAGTTATATCAATGTAATGAACGTTGTAAAAAATATAAATTATAATAATGTAAACTTAATTATTAATGTATGAAAAACAATGAGGAATTGCATAGTCAGTGTTTTTGTTAATACACTGTGGTTCAAACAAATGGTAGTATGATACTGCTGATGTAATTATGAAAGTTTCAATTACCATTTGGTAATGCAGTGAGCCTCATCAACTACAATTGTATGTAGTCTCTCCTGAAAAAGCTCATCTGATATGATGGCACTCCACTGTCCTGCAAACAATGTTTTGGGACTCGGTAGCATAACTGTAAAGTCCCCCTGTTTCAACATTTCCCTTGTCTCTGAAAGATAACATTTTTCAGATTTAGAAGATGCTATTAGTATAATATGTCGGTATCTAGGCTGCTGACTGAAGTATAATGTCAATAAGCAGACAAAAACTAGTGACACAGTAGTTGCTTTTGTCACCGGGCAAGTACAAATTCACTATGCAGCTGTCATGCATATATACAGTGCGTGCGCGTTTATAATACCATGTTAATATTTTTATAATATAATAAACATGGCCAAGGCTGCATACAATTATACAAAATCAAATCAATTACACTAGTCCTGTTTCAATTACAATTACAGACGCGTTATATGGATCTCCCCGCAGAAAGCCACATGTATGCAAAAATGGCACACACCAAAGAATAACAAGCACATTTGAGCATGGTATAATTAAGATTAATCTAACTCTTATTTCTACACTTCAGGAACAAATGTAAATCTGAACTGAAACAAATAAGGAAAACAAATTGAATTAGAACTGAAGTTTCAAAGTGAGGTGCAGATGAGATACATTTTTCAAAAACTGACAGTTTAGTTTCTGCAAACTGAATGCCCCCGAAGCCATAAAGAAGTGCTCATCTTTTCTCTGGTCAGAAAAAAACGTGTACTAGCTGCAAGTTCAGGCCATTGTCCATTTGTGGGTGCGTTTTTGGACACTTTCACATCACAGACACAATTTGCATGCATGTAAATGCTTATTTCTTTTGCTGAAGTGCTCAGGCATAGCTATTAATCATCGGTTAAAATTTAAGCAAATTCTGAGGCATCAACTTTTAAAATTTCCTAATAATTGGTCGATTTGACATCACATCAGTCAGTATGGGAAAATAACTGGTTATGTTTACATACAAGAAACAGAGTACAGAGAGGTAAATTTTGCTATTTCGGTTATTCGCGTTACATTTATGACAGGTCTATCTTTGGCTGAGAGCTACATCAATACCATATTATATTAGTAACTGCAATACCAAATGGGTGTAGATACAAGGTAAGCTAATTAGGAAGTAATATAGTCATATGCAAGTTGTATTTGATTGTATAAAATATAATCAATTTATTTAAATAATGCTTTACAAAAAACAAGGGGTAAGAGTCCCAAATCACACTTATTTTGACCTGTTTTCAGGTGACTTTTAGAACTAACTTGATTGCAATGCCTATGGCTATGCAAACAGGAACCATGGCACGAGTGACATAAATGGCTTACCCGTATCAATAGTGCTACCGCTCAGCTTCGGGTGAACCGCACCAAGTCCAAGGCCCATGGTGTGTAGTCTTTCTTCGATGACCAACAGTAAATAAAAGGCAATACTTTGTCAACGTGTGGCAGCCGATATTGCCGGGTAACATATCAAGTACACGAGGGAGAATTGCATATATGAGGGTTTCTCTGTACCCTGTTGGAAGTATTCCCATCACATAACGTCCATCAGCAATGTTCTGGATGCAGGCAAACTGTTTTTCTCTCAGTGCAAATTCTAAATTTAACGACTCTACCTCTGTCGATAGCACGTGCATTTGTATTTCTGTAGGCGTTACCGGATGAAGTGCCAGCAGCCAATCAGCGTCATCATCGAGCTTAATTAGCTACTTATGTATGCGCCCAGAATCTGGGTGCATACATAATTTCCGTCACAATGGGAACCCCACTCTGCGTCCAGGCGATGATATGTGCGACAAACGGTGGCGCCACATAGCGGAGCCTGGATAATCGAGGCTAGGCGCATACATAATTTCCGTCACAATGGGAACCCCACTCTGTGACCAGGCGATGATGTGTGCGACAAACGGTGGCGCCACATAGCGGAGCCTGGATAATCGAGGCTAGGCGCATACATCATTTCCGTCACAATGGGAACCCCACTCTGTGTCCAGGCGATGATGTGTGCGACAAACGGTGGCGCCACATCGCGGAGCCTGGATAATCGAGGCTAGTCCGGTTTCAGCGGCGCGCAAATTTTTTTTCCCATAATGGGTCCTGGCAAGCAGCGCCTTAGGCGGACATGATTGGCTGCTGAGAATAGTTGACCTTCGAACTCTCTAATTCATAACAGCAATACACGTGTTCAATTGAACCTATGTCAACAATGACACGTGGCTTGAACTTGACCTGTTGAAAATAACGGTAATTTCACTTGCACTTGTTTTGATAAATCAAACAGTTTTTTGTAATTGTACAACTGTGTAATGAAATTTAGATATTATGTATGTTTACAATAATTGTTCACATAACTACAAAAAAAATTGAACTGTTAACTAAGTTAAGTTAATTTAATTTAATAATTGTTTCGGTTGATTTAATGTCATTAGATTGGACATATTTTCAAGTAAATGTCAGATAATTTACTTGTAAATGTTCAACAGTTTCTTTCTTGCCAACAAGGCATCTAATCATCATCTCCAATGTACAATGTAATGAGTTGATCCAAATTTTATATGGGGTACTTACTCTGAACACATTTCTCCCTCCTTCTTTCGGAGAGAACTTGCTTGCAACTCTCCACGTTATGAATGATCGAGTTTGTAGCTTCCTTAACCAGTCCTCCGCCTCTGATTGTGTTGTGAGAGCAACGCGGAGACTGACACTCTTAACAGTAGAATTATCACCATTGAATTGACATACACAGTACTTGTAATCTGTGGGTAGGTATTCCTATGGAGAGAGTGCAATACAATGCAAACTACTTGCATTCAAACTTGAACAAAATATACTTAGATATTATCAGTACTTCATTGTTAAAAAAGATGCACTGAATACTTTTTAAACAACTATTTTAATCAAGTAATTAACAATAAAGTCAGATAGCATATCAGAGAAATGCATTACAACAAATACATGTGCATAAAATTATATATATATATATATATATATATATATATATATATATATATATATACATATATGAAGGCTTGGGGCATACATTTTACTAGTCCCAACATATACAGATGCCTTAATAACCAATATTAATAATGTAAACCATATCATTTTTAATTAGGTACATGATAAAAGAAGGATTCATGGTGAAGAAATTGGCTGTTAATTAACAGTGCAACAATTTGAAGTCTTACATAACATTACTTATAAGACGACTCAATCAAAGAGTGGATCTGCTAAGTCAACACAATCGGCAGCGAATACAAATGACAACAAATTAAGATAACGAGGCTTAGTGCAATCGACAGTGTCACATCCGGCTAACCAACGATTGCATTGGCGTGTTCTTCTTTCAGGCCAAGGGCTTGAAGTGTTTGACCAAACAGAAATGGTTCGACAACAAGCCTCTTGTACGATGCACTGCAATGGAACACATATAATGCAACTGTAAAGCGCTGTGAACAATATTGGATGTGGCACTGAACAAAATAAATGTTATTATTATTATAATGAGAAATCCTGCACAGCCTAATACAGAAGAAACATACAATTAACACATCAAATTTTCACCGACTGCACTATTTCCCATTTGTGTTATTTAAATTAACCCAGTAGTATTCAAGGAATACTGTTAGAATAACAACTCTATTACAAATGTGTTGCTTTGTGAATTTGTTACTTGAAGTTAGCAATGTGTCAATGACATGCAGATTTTTTAATCCGTTCGTGGACCTTCATTATTCTGAATATGAAATTCAAATAGGCTATTCACATAGTAGAGTTTGAAGTAAAATAATGTCAGATTTGACAAGCCATTATGTTGAGAAGCACTTTTAAAAGATTGCAGTGGTGTAACATCTAGTGAGCATATATCATTAGATTATTCCTACTTACATCTTAAAAGCTTCATAATCCAGGTGTTCGTAACACAACGTCATGATGTACAGAGTTAAAAAAAAGTAGCGACTGCCATATCTTGTACATAAATGTATCCACATATAATTAGATAAATTACCCTTATTCTTGTAACTTACAGAGATGACAATTTCCTCAAATTGTCTGGCACCAGATACAGGGTTTCGGTGGAGTACAACCCTGTTATGATTGTTGTCTCACATGCCCTCTTTGCCTGTATGAGCAGTGTTGCCACAACCTAAAACGTGAAATGTGTCAGCAATAAATTATTTAATAAATACCATCTATAAGCAATGCATCATAACCAAAAGGTTATTAAAAAGAAAGGAAGGTATAGATAGAACAAATAAAGCACAAGGATTTGCATTGTGACGAAACTTTTAATGTGTTCAAAACCTAACTTCAAAATAGTGTTTTCCATTGAAGTTAGAAGGAAACTGAAATAAAACTTTACAATTTGACCATTTGTCAACCTCACTTTTGTTCTGACCCTTCAAAGTGCATGATGTCCAAGGCAAGCCCATAGACACTGATAGATTGGATAATGTATCTAATGCATACACGACCTGCTATTTACTTTAGTGATGCTTTCACAACTTTTTTAATTTGTTAATTTATTTTTAATAAACAGAAAAAAACATGAGCACAAGAAATAGCTGTGAGGTGGCAATTTTGACAAATACTGGACGAGGTGGGTGACAAAGACAGCGAGGTGGCCCACCTGCATAAGTGAAAATCTACCATATATTTCAAGAGCAAATGTTTCACTATAACATATCTCAATAGCATTGTTTGGTATCTTACCCCAGGACATGCAGAGGCAAGGGCAGCATAGTCAGTCAACAGTCTAAGGCGTTGTCCCCTCAGTGCTGCACAGTGTCGTGCATACTTCGCTGGAACGCGGCCTGCCCTAAAAACAGATCAAATATCATTTGTAGAGATATGTAGCACTTAGTTTGATGTATAAATATAAATGTGACTGCAATTCCTACAATGTATACGTAAAAGCAATTTGACAACACTACTTTTGTTTTAACGAATGATCATTATTTTTGTGTAAGATCTTGAGGCTCCTGGCTGCACTCCTTATAATTATAGGAGTTATAGTGTACATTTAGTAAAAACTGTGTCTTGCCTCTCAAGCCGTGAATTATAGTCAGGCTAACGAAAATTTTACCATGGATTGCTCCCACTAAGAGCGATGAAAATCAGGCATGACTTTAAGTAAGTTACAAAAAAAATAATGCATGTTAAACTTGAACACTTTATGGAAAATATCCCCCTATGCATACAATAAGAAAATATAACTTAATTCTTTAGAATAAAAAACAAAATTTCTCGGACCTCCAAAAATCCTTTTTTGGACATTGGTCCTATAGATGCTACATGGTGATGGCTTGTTTTGAAATTTAAAGCCTGAAGATTCTAATTATAATATATATTATAATAGCTAACTTACTTGGGTTCTTGGAATGTGAACATGTCGTGAAGGTCGCTGAGCACAATGTCCCTCACCTGTAAACACATATAAAAATTTAACATCTTATAATTTCAAACCCTGCACAATTCCATTAATATGTGACTGCTGTATTATAGAGTGACATTGGCAGACATGTATTTTAATAGTCACATTTCTACATTTGGATATGAAAATGAATTAGGGATGATAGAATACATCATTTGCATGATAGATGTCCATACTAAAATTGATGGAAAGTTCATCAAAATCCATAAAATATTAGCCAAGTTATGAAGTGTTTGAATTTGCCATTTTACGGTTACCATTATTGTCTTAAGTGTTGCTACCTTATCAGCAAACTGTCTCTTTGTGCATGTTGTAATGAGAGCGTAGGCCTCTTGTACATGTGGGGCAACTTTGTCAGGATTCCACTCCACCAAGTCATCGTCCAGTGAAAGGAAATCTGAAAAAAAATCATGGGATTTGTACATGTGAAAGAACAGGTGACAATATTGAAAACAAACAGCTTTAATGAAATCATTTGCACACATTTGTAGAATTTTTCATTAATGGTTGCACTTACAGGATACTTACGTGTTTATGTATTTTGAAATTGCAGCACCAATTGACCTGTTTGTGCATTCGTCTTGCCTGTTACAGGCCGGATGGCAGGCTGATGTTAAAGAGTGGCGTACTCCAAATGCCTTCAAGATGTGATCAATGAGCTGACAACAGAAAACCGTAATCAATTACTGCAGGATAAACAACAATAAGATAGCTTGATTAGCATGGATAACATACATAATCCACATCAATTTTTTTATAATGCATCAATCCAACATAATGTAGTTTCACATATAATAAGTCATCTCGTTGTTCATGATAAATTGTGGATTAAATTTTACTTGAAATGAAAATAATGTTATTGGGCTGAAAGCAAATTCAGTTGTGTATTTGTACCAAACCTCATTTATGAATTCACGACCTTGGTCGCTCAGGACGCGTTGTGGTGGCCCGTAGGAATAGAAGAGGTCAATGATGGCAGCACTGACAACCCCTGCAGCTTTGCTGTCATTGTCAATCAGAATTCATCATTGAACATTATTGTACATTTGCACTTCATACATTTGCCAGACAGATACATATACTATAATCCACATATAAAGCATGTGTCCAAGGGAAGCCAGGAAGCTAGATAATATTGCCCAAAACAGCATCAATGTTAAAACTGTCAAATGTATAGTACCGCAGAAAAGAGACTGCATAATGCATAAAATATAAATGCAATACTATTTGAAGAAAGTCAGTTCAATTGGTTAAAGTGAGGGCTGATAACAAAGTTAGCCTATAGTGTCATTTACCATGTCCATAAATGGATGTGCGAAGGTCGGTAATAAACTGTGCATATAGGAGTGGACACACAATATGATTGAAAGCCAAACAGAACTGTGCAGTGCTATTAGTATCTTAATCGGCCTTGCGAAGACAAACTTGGAAAACAAATCAGTCGCAGTGAAAATGTATTTACTGCCCTGTTCTGTTTCGAAGTAAGGCCCCATCAGGTCGATACCTACTACATCCCAGGTACCATCTGTTTTGATGGGCTGAAGGTCGGGAGCCACAGTCTTCGTTTTGTGCATGTGCTGGCACTGCGGGCACGCTTTCACCTACAATGTGAAATAGAAAAGAATCAGAAGACATTTTGTTAAATTCACAATACATATTATGCAACACAGAATGCGAGTTTAATCACTGAAAGAATGAATCAGAAGACATTTTGATAAATTCACTATACAAATTATACAACACAGAATGGGAGTTTAATCGCTGAAAGCCTGAAAAAAATAATCACAATGCTAAATTGTTGACGTCATTACCCGATGATGTAATATTTTCACCAGCACTAGCAAAGTACAATAAAGTTATGACATAGTGGCATAGTCTCTGTAACACTACACAGGCTTAACATATCACTCATGCTGTTATGGCAATTTGCGCTCCAATTACATAATTACATTTATAAAGATAGTATGTTTAACTTACCCAATATATCACATCTTTTGCCATCGTAGTCCAGCAGTAGGTGGCCTCCAGTGTTTTCAAAGTAACCGTCATGCCCCGATGAACCTCATTGCCCGGATCATCGTGACACTCTCTAAGTGCTGTCTCGATCTCAGCACGGCTGCGCAGCACCAACCACAGACCTCCTTTTGCCACAAAACACAACTTTCCCCCTGCAACACACACTATCCATTAATTAGTGAATATTATATAAATATTCAAAATATGTTCAAAGCATCAGGGATATGGAATATTGTGTTAATAAGCCTATATATTGTGTTCATGTGCACACAATCAAAGTGGGATCCAACATAAACTTATATCAACCATGGTATTCCATACATAGCCCCAAAACCACAGAGACTAACCAAAGTTCTAACAAAATATTTCACAGGTAAACGCAGCAACAGCTGGGACAATCTTGAAGTTGATAAGTGAAGATGGATCCGCTGTAAAACAGCTGGGACAGTGTTGAAGTTGATAAGTGTTGAGATGGATCCGTTGTAAAACAGCTGGGACGATGTTGAAGGTGCTAAGTGTTGAGATGGATCCACTGTAAAACAGCTGGGACGATGTTGAAGGTGCTAAGTGTTGAGATGGATCCGCTGTAAAACAGCTGGGACGATGTTGAAGGTGCTAAGTGTTGAGATGGATCCGCTGTAAAACAGCTGGGACGATGTTGAAGGTGCTAAGTGTTGAGATGGATCCGCTGTAAAACAGCTGGGACGATGTTGAAGGTGCTAAGTGTTGAGATGGATCCGCTGTAAAACAGCTGGGACGATGTTGAAGGTGCTAAGTGTTGAGATGGATCTGCTGTAAAACAGCTGGGACGGTGTTGAAGGTGCTAAGTGTTGAGATGGATCCACTGTAAAACAGCTGGGACGATGTTGAACTTGATAAGTGTTGAGATCGATCCGCTATAAAACAGCCTACAACACATATATTGTCTTTATTTCGTCTTAGGGCCAGCTGTGGGAAGACGACCCTGGGATTGTCCGTGCCTTCCCCACAAGTCCTGCACCTCTGCCACTTAGTCGGACTGGACACAACACAAGGGGGCAGCACTGTCTTTCGATGTGCTTCGTGTCAAGTGGAACGTGTGCTCAGCCTCTCTATGAGACACACGTGCATGCAATGCTGTCAGCTCTGTCAAGGCAATCAGTGTGGTTGTGGCGGAGAGACAAACACCTCCATCTTCTCTGCTTCTGCATGGTGGGTTCTTTATGTTTGTCGGGAAAACTCACCATGGTTTCAACTATTACAAGCCAAATACATGTAGAGAGATGCTTGGAATGTACATTTGTTATATTACTGATCCTCTTCCATTAATCTCTTGCAGGGTGGGGGCCACATCACCAATTCTTTTCCACCCTCTTGATGTCCTGTCTCCATCTTTTGATCTTCTTTCATTTTCTGCCCATCTCTGCTGCCTTTCCCAGATCTCTCTACACACCCACCTGTGTTTTTGGTCTTCCCCTTCTCTTTCCACCATCTTTTGTTTTCCATGCTCTCTTTGTATGTATCTTCTTACATATTCCATTAATGTGTCCTGTGCATCGTAGTCCGATTATACTATAATGGAACCTCATTAATCCAGAAACCTCGGCATCCAGACATCATTTTACGGGAACGGAATTTCAAAATGCTAATATACTCTATTGTATGATTCGTTTATCCAGAAAACTTGCTAATTTGGACTTATGCACTGGGGACCAAGATGTCCAGATTAACAAGGTTCCATTGTATATAATATTATGTTTACAAACATTTTGTCTCAATCGAAGGATAAACGCAGATGAACACCACTTTGTGGCACTTGTAAATTGTGGCATCTCTATAAAATACCATCACTAAATACCAGTGTTACCTGCTGGTGAACTCAAAACGTGTATATGTGATGACAAATTTGATGAGAATCTAATACGTGGTGTATCCATCAATGTCAGTAGAATTTTTACCATTTGATTTGTTTATGTTGTAAGAATTTTATTATTACATAATCCACATAAATTACTGTATATAAATATTTCTCTGTAGCAGTTGGAGGCACTGCCTAAAACGTGACACCATTAAATACTCTGAAATAATATAAAGCAACATTTATCAGTTTGGAGACTGGTTAGCTAAAAATTTTGTCTATTTATCTGCTGATTAAAATATTTTCCAGTTTCTCCATAGATGATGGTACAGCCACTGCCGTGGTGTATTGCTACGATGACCTTGTTCGACAGCTATTGGCTCTCAGTAACTCCCAGTGGTCGACACTTCAACTTCATGTGAAGGATCAACATGTCAGATACACACCAGTATGTAATAGCTGTGTTTGTTTATTGTGTGCATATTGCCATTACTCATATAGTTCAGTTATATAGGTCAAGTACGTTCTGAAATGTAACTTGTAAGATGTTTAAATTCTGTTCTGTGTTTATTGGTTTGTTTTATTAGAGAGCCTGTTGTTGTTGTTGTTTCATAGCAGTGGAATGCTGACACAGGAGACAGTAGCGATGTAGACAGATACATCCAGTACTTATGCTCTAGTACCAAAGTACAAAGGCAGGTGGCCATGTCTGTCCGGAAATGTCACAGTAGTGAAAGTCGTGAGCAGAGTTCTGTCTACAGAGTGACAGATTACACAGGTAAATAGGATATCATTACTTCATTACACTTGTGGGCAGAAGTTCATATTCCATGAGAAACTAATAGCAGATGTTTTGTTACATACGAAGTGTGGCGGCAATGCCCCCAGCCATATCATTTGCCCTCCCCCCAGTCAGGCCAACTAACCCCACCAATCCTGCCCCCATCCCGTCTTATAAACAGTTGTATGTCTAATCTTTAGGTAGATTCTTATTGTCAGGGTATTTTAATAAACTGGGCAATTTCAGTGGAATAACATGTTCCATAAAAGGGCATTTTACCGAAAATGGCAACATTCCATCAGGATATTTTTTTAACAAAAACTGGGGTATTACCTCCAAAGCTATTTCATTTGTTCAACCAGTCATTCTGATTTGATCAAACCTGCTTTATGAGCATAGTATGTGTGCTCAACACACATGGATTCTTTGTACTGCTGTATTAGAGTATTTTAAGGGAGTTTAAACTGGAGGGAAGGCCCTTGAAGGGCACTTTCAATTGTAAAAATGCAAACTTTCTTTAAATTGGTAGTTTATTAAGAAATGGCAATAGCTGCATCTTTGCATAAAAAGGCAACTAGCTGGGATCAAAGACCTTGTCAAAAAGGGCATTTTTTTCATTGTAACCAAGACATCTCTTTTTAAAAGGCAGGTTTTAGAGGAAAGTCCTAAAATGCCAAACAGCAATTTTGTATAAAAGGATAACTATATTGGAGCAAATACCTGAAAAGATTTTATATTATAAAAGGGCAAACTTCTAGGGGCAGGTTCCCAAAGGGGCTTTCGTTGTAACAAAGGTCACAGTTTCTTCAGGATATCTTGTTATTGAAAGAATGTTCATGGAATCAATGTCCCCAATGACCTGTTTTCTGTGTAAAAAAGATACAATTTCCTTAAACAGTAATTTATTGAAAGCCATAATTAGGAGCAATGACCCTAAATTCTTTCTTTCTATTGCCAAAGGGGCAGACTACAGGGGACAAGTTTCCAAAAGGACACTTTTATTGGTAACAAAGGATGAAGTTTTGTATAAAATGGTAATTTTCATTCAAGGGAAACTAAGTCCTAAAATGTTAGTGGAACTGTTCTGTTCCAAAAGTGCACTTGAATTGTGAAAAATGCCTTGATCGAAAGGGTGTGTGTGTGTGCGTGCGTGCATGCGTGCGTGCGTGCGTGCGTGCGTGCGTGCGTGCGTGCGGGCGGGCGGGCGGGCGGGGGGGTGGGGGGTGTGGGGGTGTGTGTGTGTAAAAGTATAAAAGATGGCTAGTAGTATTGTCTGATTAACAGTGTTTTGAAGACTTCTCATGTTTTATGGTGGAGTAAAGATATACCACACCTCTGTGATGGGATCTTTACTTCCCCTGGCATCAATGCCAGATAGAGGGGTTCTACAGTTTATGAGTGTCCCATCGAAGAGACACGTATTGCCTACAACCTTCCCAGGTACCAACTACAGGTGTACTAGGTGGCAGTTCATTGTATCCCATTTGCTCTTTGTTTCAATAGCTTTTGTTACCAGCATTGCATTAAGGGTGTCATTATGACTCAGATAAATGTTCATGCCCAACACAGTTTGTTACTGAAAGGAAATAAACGTTCTTGTCATACAATGTCAGTTGTGAAGACTTGCTTCTGTTGCCAGGAGTAATCAGCTGTGTTTCAACTAATTGCAGATATCCACATGACCACAGTCAATGTAGAGAGACAAGCTGTCGTCACTCTTACCTGCCCCACTTTGAAGCTGCAACTGGTTGCCATAGAACCTGTAGATCACCATGATTACACCACCCAGCTGATGGTCAGTCAAAATACAGCAGCAGAGGAGAAGTGAAAAGTGGGGCATGAATTGGTATAAGCAGGATGTGAAGATTGTGACATTTGTCAGAGACACAAGTTATTGTATTCATACTTGGGTCAGTCCATGTCAGATCTACCAATTTTCAGGACATTTTTAAAGTTGATGTCTCAGAATTTACTTAAATTTTAACCAATGACTAAATAGGCATACTTGAGCACTTCTACAACAAGTGAACATGGGGTAAGTGCCAAAATCACACCTGTTATTTTATCTGATTTGTCACTTCAGAAGTTTACAAGCTGCAATTCTGAAATTTGCTGAATATGTAGATGTATTGGTACTCATTATTTATGCAAAATTCAAGAATGATAGGAAGAAGGACTATGGGTATACTGGGTACATGAGAATTAAACAAAACATTTAAAAATGAGAATGTGGGACAAGTCCTAGGACCATAAGTTTTTTAGTGTCCATAGTCCTTTGTTATTTCAACAACATATTAAAATTTCAGGATGGTGTTCTGTCTCATTTAGTTTTTATTGAAGTTCAAAACTCACTGTTCTGCCTAATCGCCTTTTTACAAAAATCTACCAGAATTGCTCATATGCATGGTAATAATCCAGTGACAACTTAATTAAAATGTTTATTTGAACATACAAATACAGTTGTATATTATATGCTTACATATGATGCACAATGTTGAGACCTCTGTCTTCCAGAATCACTCGGAACTCTTCTCCATAAATGCTTGAAATGTGCGATTAACATCCACTGTGGTGACTGGGTCCACGTGATACTGCCTCCCAGATGAAGTTGTGGAAGGAGCTTGAGATAGATATGTTTCAGTGGGACCCAACACTGGTCTTGTCTTGTTGGCCAGACGAAGGAGTGTTCTTTGTAATGCGTTCTGCCAGTATCCCACCTGACGTTTTCAGAACACAAGTTTTTTCACAAGGTAAGCAGACACCAACATGTCCCTGAGTCTGCTCCATTGTCCAGCTTGGAGGTGCTAGTGTAAGAAATTGTAGCTTCTTTTGTCTCATAGATATGGCCGTCTTCTCCTTTATATCCATAACCACAACAAGGTCTTTACACATAATTTAGTGCATTCTGAGATTTCTGTTGAATATGGAAGCAGCGCATGGGGATTAACACCAAGGCAAGCTTGTTCAACTAGTTGTTTCTGTGCTCTGCGGACCTTTGATTTACCATAGGCTATTCTCTTCTCAGCAGATGTATGAGATGAGGCTGTCTTTCTTTTCAGAGGTGTAACACCCAGTGCTAAGAAGCTAGTATCCAAAATATCTTCCAGCTCTTCATGTGCAACTGAACTTGTGTCAGAGTTTGTTGACAGAAATGTGTTTGTTGACAATCCTGTCTCTGGAAGTTGTTAGACTTGTTTTCTGCATGTTATACTCAACTTCTGACCAGGCTTAACAGTCCTGCTGTGCATGCTCAATTTGTCAACTACTTAACAGTCATGCAGTGCATGCTCAGTTTGTCAACTACTTAACAGTCATGCAGTGCATGCTCAGTTTGTCAACTACTTAACAGTCATGCAGTGCATGCTCAGTTTGTCAACTACTTAACAGTCATGCAGTGCATGCTCAGTTTGTCAACTACTTAACAGTCATGCAGTGCATGCTCAGTTTGTCAACTACTTAACAGTCATGCAGTGCATGCTCAGTTTGTCAACTACTTAACAGTCATGCAGTGCATGCTCAGTTTGTCAACTACTTAACAGTCATGCAGTGCATGCTCAGTTTGTCAACTACTTAACAGTCATGCAGTGCATGCTCAGTTTGTCAACTACTTCAGCTTTTAAAGGTCATAGGCTATTACTTGCTGCTTTTGAGTGATTCTGCCATGGATGATGGCAAACACTAAAGCTGTTCATAGCGTGCTCCATAGACCTTGCGGTGATGACTCAATTTGTCAACTACTTAACAGTCATGCAGTGCATGCTCAGTTTGTCAACTACTTAACAGTCGTGCAGTGCATGCTCAGTTTATCAACTACTTCAGCTTTTAAAGGTCATAGGCTATTACTTGCTGCTTTTGAGTGATTCTGCCATGGATGATGGCAAACACTAAAGCTGTTCATAGCGTGCTCCGTAGACCTTGCGGTGATGACACAGTGTAGGGTTGGGGTTATCCAATGCTTCCGAGTCAGCTCTTTTCAAGATTAGATACTACTCTTCAGTTGATACATTTGTCCATGGTATCAAACCTGTATTCCTTGTATACATAGTCTGGTGACACTGGGAAACGGCCCCAAGGGATGATCCAACAGAACATGGATTCAGTTCAGCAGATGCCATGTCTGTGCCCAGAACATACATATCTTTGCACAGTGAAGCAATGTAACTAAGGTTCTAAGATTTTAGCTGATGTCAGCATCTTCTGACAGCAGTGGGTAAATGCTGCCTAGAGTAAGTGGCATCAGCTCCATTCTTACATTGTTTCATGTACACAAATAGCAAGTGTGAGCATGTATGTATTTGCTAGTCAAATTTGACAGTACAAATTAATTTGTGTGTGCACACAGTATGTTTTTTTATCAGTTTGAGCAAAACTGAATGTAGGTTGAATGATGATTTTTCCACTGCAATAAAACCTAAATGTCATTTTAATATGTTGTTTACCTAATAAAGGACCA
This sequence comes from Lamellibrachia satsuma, assembly GCA_033239005.1. Taxonomy (NCBI): domain Eukaryota; kingdom Metazoa; phylum Annelida; class Polychaeta; order Sabellida; family Siboglinidae; genus Lamellibrachia; species Lamellibrachia satsuma. The sequence goes on along the minus strand of BSQZ01000081.1, from coordinate 1,576,287 downwards.
TGTACAATGCAACAAATTTAATTATAACTATAAGACATTTAACATTAATTTGTCACTGGGCTATGAACATGTATATGAGCACATCTGGTCAATTTTGGTGAAAAGACGATTAGGTAGAACAGTGATTTTTGAGCGTCAATAAAAATTAAATGCGACAGAACACCATCCTGAAATTTTAATATGTTGTTGACCTACCAAAGGACTATACACACTATATGTTGTTGACCTACCTAGGACTTGTCTCACATTGCCATTTTTAAATGTTTTGTTTCATTCTCGTGCACCCAGTTTACCAATTGTCCTCCCTATCATTCTTGAATGTTGCACAAATATTGAGTACCAATATATCTACATATGTTAGAAGCACCTGAAAACAGAAAAAAAACTGGTGTGATTTTGGATGCTTATGCCTTGTTCACATTGTTGGGCATTACAGACACAATTTACATGTAGATGCTTTGTTATTTTGCAGAAGTGTTCTTGTATAGCCACTTATTGATTGGTTAACATTTTACATGTAGAACAATATTTTCATAGTCAATTGCTTGTTGTGTAAGTTCTCTCGATTTGGTGAACAGCATCGTATTGTCTGCGTAGCGTAGATTACAGCAATAGCACAATGAAGCTGTTGCACTTAGCTGCTATCACAGTAATGAATCGTTGTCAACATCAGGTGTCCACTGATTACCGTGCAGCTGTCATCCGAGAGCCATAGTTACTTACTACTGCGTCTACTATCTGAACAGCTGCGCATTATGTTGACTACTGATCATCCAGTTTTAATTATCACTAGAAGCAACATTGACAGTGCAGTTTGTATATTTGTGTTTCATAAAATATCATTATTGTGTGCAAAATTGTGTGGCAAATGTAATGTGAGATTCAGAAATATTCATTGCTGCAATTGACAAGGTTGATGTCGGCTGCATTACATGTCATTGCTACAGACACACTGGATTGAAATGCCCAGATAGCAGTATTTAGTACATTTTCAGTTCACTAAATTATGATGTTTAGACCAGCAAATATGGCAAACGGAGTTCATTGGTCAGAAAACATGACAAAGTGGAACAACGTATCCAGTTTTCTGGAAGAAGACACTAGCAGCGTTGAACTGTTGACTAACAGTACAGAAGCCAAGGAACTCATTGACGCCTTGTCAGTATACGCTGGGCCTATTCACAAACTTGCTCATGATTGCTGTGCATTTCCAACAGATGAATGCATCTATAAAAGTTTACAACTAAAAATACAGTTCAAGCCCAAACGTGTGACATGGGTTGAAAAAATAATTTTCTTGAAAGTAAAATTGAATGGTGGCATTTCATAAAGTGGCATATAATACACAACCCCTGAAGATATTGTAAAGATAGGTTAAATAGTTGATTATATATTAAACTATTAACATTTTGTTACACCCACCATAATGACGTTTTACGTAAATTTGTGCACATGTTAAAACAGGATGTAACTTTGGAATTAATAGTTGTAGACATTGGTAGCTACAATGTAATAGATATAATGGGAAAACAGATTCAATTCAGAAACCATTTTAATGACACAAGAGTTTAATAGAGTGCCGTGGTATAGAGGTTAAAACGTTTGGCTCCCAATCGAGAGAGCCCGGGTTCGAATCCTCTTGTCACCGTTTCGAAGCTTTGGCAATTTCGTTCATTCCACATTGCTACAGTTCACCCAGTTGTATAAATGAGTACCTGGCTACAGACAGAGGTGGGTGTCTGAACGAACAGTCTTTGCGCAGTAATTGCAGCACGATTGAATGCTTTCCCGAGAAGTCAAGATGGTGTTAGAATGAACAGGTCTCCCAGAGGTAAAGTGCAAAGCACATTGAGCAGTCCTAAGGACTGGATACTGCACTTTATAAGAACGTACCTTTACTTTATCGTTGATGACAAATATTTTGTAGTCCAGTCCGATTTTTTTTATGCAAAAATTTATACAGCACTGATAATGTTATTTTCTTCAGACACATTTTGGAATTACATATTATTTCCTCTCCTGAAATTTACCACAAATGTATCTTAGTATTTGTATGTAGCATACAACATCTTTCTTACAGTCTAGTTGGAGTAACTGTCCCTTTCTTTGTTCTTTATTTAGCAGCATGCCCTAATCAAATTTGGCAGCTGCAACACTGCCATAATCATCGACTCTGGTCTCCTTCAACAAGACCACAGTTTTTATTTTTAGGTTTACAGATTTTTAGTCATGTCTAACATTGAAGGAGGGGAAATGTTTTGTTGTTAAGTAAAACACTGGAGGGGTGAAAAAGAGATGAAGGGGGAAAAGGGTTAATCAAGGCCAGTTGTTTTTTTTTTTTTTAGTTTTGGTATGGATTATTACAGTAGTGTTTAAGGTAGCTGGGGCGGCTATTATATGTTTTGTCTTGAATTAATTAGTTTCAGTAGAAGTTTTTAAGATAAATTAACCATTTCTTCACAGATCGTATTCCAGATTAATAAAATTTGCAGTTTTTCATTTATTTGGTTAGAATCCCCAAAGTGTCACTGATAACTTCATGACAGATTTTGGTTAACATAGGCGAATTACGTCTGCTGCACCACCGTGAATGATAGCCTAAAGTGGCAGTGTATTTTTGACACAAACCCTTCACCAATCGTAATAACGCTGATATTTGCAGGTTTAAGGACATGAGACGATATGTTCCGCTTTCACAGCGAACGAACGTCAAACCCTGCTGCACTTCTTGAACCCAGCAACCGCAGCTCTAGAGGACATCAGGCGAAGCTCCAAATCCCCAATTCTCGTCACTCCTTCTTCCCATCATCAATCCGACTTGACTTTGGAACAATGTACCTGTAAATGCATCATCTACATCCCTACCCTCATCCAGGTCTTCACTGAAGGGATGGATGGGGAACCACATATAATCATTTGTTTTAAAATGGATTATTCGTAAAAAAATTGTCGCGTAAAAGTGTCGGCGGGACATTAAAAAATAAACCAATTAAAATTTTTTTTTATTCGCCAAAATGTGTCTGCGGGTTCGTAAACTGAAAAAACGAAAAATAGTCGCCTAAATAGCAAAGTTAGATGATGCCACAAAGGACCCTGCTATAATGAAATCTTAGCTATGGTTGGAATCCTCATGTCATCGGATGATTTAGATCTGTGACCAATAGGTGAAATGTCAGGCAGACTAACCAACTGCAGCACACTCAAGGTTTCTCTCACCAGGGGGCGTCCGTAGGAATTGTTCGAGGGAGGGACAAGGAAGAAGGTTTCTCTCACCAGGGGGCGTCCGTAGGAATTGTTCGAGGGAGGGGCAAGGAAGAAGGTTTCTCTCACCAGGGGCGTCCGTAGAAATTGTTCGAGGGAGGGGCAAGGAAGAAGGTTTCTCTCACCAGGGGCGTCCGTAGGAATTGTTCGAGGGAGGGGCAAGGAAGAAGGTTTCTCTCACCAGGGGACGTCCGTAGGAATTGTTCGAGGGAGGGGCAAGGAAGAAGGTTTCTCACCAGGGGCGTCCGTAGGAATTGTTCGAGGGAGGGGCAAGGAAGAAGGTTTCTCTCACCAGGGGCGTCCGTAGGAATTGTTCGAGGGAGGGGCAAGGAAGAAGGTTTCTCTCACCAGGGGCGTCCGTAGGAATTGTTCGAGGGAGGGGCAAGGAAGAAGGTTTCTCTCACCAGGGGCGTCCGTAAGAATTGTTCGAGGGAGGGACAAGGAAGAAGATTATATATACATATAAAGTAAACATACTTTTAGCTCACGAATATACAGTACGTCCGAAAAATCCAGCACCCCCGGACGCCCGTGTCTCTGGGAAAGCGAAACTCCAGCACCAGCTGAATTGCAGTGACTGCACAACTTTTGTTCACCATTGCACATACTTAATATAATACTCTGTAGTATAAATTACCCCGTTTCCATCAACTTCATTTAGAAGTGCTTCAAAATGTGTGGAAACACTAACAACATAGTAAGGGAAGGCAATTTCAGTTGAGTGTCTGGTTTAGTTGAGCCACCCATGTTTCCCAGGAAACTACAGCAGGGACAGTTACGTGGTACCACGCAGTGATTGAACATGTCATTACAAAACGGTCGACGGACAGTAAGTGCCATTTGTAACAACTGTCAGAAAATGTGAGTTAAAAGTATGTTTTTCGAAACTTGGTAATTGTAATTAAGCATGTTACTAGATTTCATTGTGTATGCGCTTACAAATGGTTTAACTGTGCACCAGGAAGAAGATTATTAATGAGAAGTTAATTAAAAAAGCTTAATTGTCGAAATGGGGCTAGTTTAGTCACACGAGGACGGGTTAGTTGAGCAGCAGTTAAAGAATGAAGACGAGTGTTCTTTACCCCAAAATACAACACGGAATTAATTTTTCCGAGGAAAGTTCGGACATCGGATAGCAACAAGGCAACATATTAGCAGTTAGTTACACTGGACGGAATTGGCCTATAAGTCTATTAATTAAGTGTGTCGACTTATTAAATAAGCGTGTAGACTTAACAGAGACGTGTTGTGCCCATTGGATAAATGTGTTGATTTGAGTTGTTATGTTATACAAGGTCTACGTAAATTATACAAATAAAGCATTTACCCAACTTACGCTACACAGTGGCTCAACTTACCCCACACCAAGTGTTAGTTGAACCAGCTTGCCAAACCTGTTTGAATCAACTACATATAATTATCTATGTATAGTAGATAAATTATCTTGGTATAAAATGATCTACCAATAATCATGGTTTATGTGAGTATGACAACGCAGTCCCTGGATTCAATATCCGTTATTTAGCCATTTACTAGCAATGACATTTTGGTACGGCATTTACCAGCGTCTATGTCCTGAATTAAGCTGGATACCGTCTTTCCACTGAAACAGATCCAGCTTCTTTGGAAAATTGCTGATTCTTGTGGACCTTCTCAAGCAATGGTTTTCTGCCCGCGGTATCTGCACTGGAATTGCCGGTCTCACGGGATGATTCACTGCCATCGGTGTCTGCACTGGGATTGGCGGTCCGTCTTTTGCTTCGACTGCTGTGCTTGTTGATTTGTCAACCACTGGTACCTTCACTGCACTAGGTACCATGGTGATGTCAGAGGCTCTGATTTGGTCACTATGTCTCTGCCATACAGTACCTTCTTCTACCAGCACTGCGTACGATCTGGTACCCCTCTTCTCTTGGATGGTACCGTGTACCCAGTTTTGATCGTTGCGATAGTTTCTTACCGCTACTCTGTCTCCAACGTCGAATTCTCTGTGTTGCCCTTTTGTCTCCTCTATTGACGTGGCCTGGTGATTGTCCACAGTCTTTCTTGTGTTGGGTCTTAGGACATCTAGTCTTGTTCGCAGTCCTCGACCCATCAGTAACATTGCCAGGGAATCACCAGTTGTCACATGTGGAGCGTTTCTGTAGGCAAACAGACATTTGGCTAGGTGTCGTTTCACTGCACCGAGTCGCCTCTCGCTGATCTCATGGCCTGTTTGAATGTCTGAACGAAGCGTTCCGCCTGCCCGTTGGTCGCTGGGTCGCTGGGTGCACAAAATGTGTTGTTGTTGTTGTTGTTGTTGTTTGTTGTTGTTGTTGTTTGCTTTCGGGAAGTTTCGGAAAACTTCACTTGTCAATTGACTTCCGTTGTCACTGTGCAAGTGTTTCTGGTAAACAATACCTTGCAAACACATCTCGTAATAGTTCCACGGTTCTTTCTGATAATGCTGAGATGCTGTCGGTAGTACCTCAGGCCATTTGCTGTGTGCATCGATTGTTGTTAAGAACATCCGTCCCATAAACGTTCCAGCATAATCTACATGAATACGCTGCCATGGTTTGGCAGGCCACCAGACAGCTACGGGCCAGTCCCTTCATCTTCACAACACCGATGTGACCATCGTGTAACTCCTGGACGATCTGGCTGTGTAACTTCTGTAGCACCAGGACACTATTCCCCACATGATGCATCCGTGGAAATCACTCAGCGCTTGGTGAAGAATGATTCTAGTCCCTCTGGACTGATCGTCGGCCATCCTTGCTGGGTCCTCTCCAGAACGTTTGACATGACAGGGTCCTTGCTGGACTCTTGTTGGCTGTTGCCGTGACAGGTAGGACTTCCACGTGGTCTATGTAGAATATATCCACCACATCAGGAGATGTATTCCTCGTTTTCAAGGGTAACCTCGAAAATCCATCTGCGTTTGCATGTTTCAAAGAGATTTTATATATCTCATAGTCGTGTGCTGCTAGCTGTAGGGTATATCGGTGCATCCGTGCAGCTGTCATTGCTGGAATACTCTTCCCTGGATGGAAGATAGCTGTGAGGGATTGGTGATCACGTCACGTCTCCTAAACAAGTACTGGTTGAACTTCCTGACTCCCCACACGAGTCCCAGTGCCTTTTTGTCTACCTGGCTGTAATTTCGTTCAGCCTTGTTTAAAGTTCGCGAGGCGAACGCGATTAGTTTCTCCAATCAATCTGGCATCTTATGACTGAGTACGGCACCCAAACCATATGCAGATGCGTTGCACGCTACTATGATCAGCACGTCCCGATCATAATGAACGAGAATTTGTTCCGATGTGGTCATACTATTCGCTTCATCAAACGCCTGTTCACACTCCTTGGACCACGTCCACTTCTGATCCTTCATTAGTTGGGTAAAAACCTGTGGTAGTAATTCAGAGACGCACATCCTTTGTTTCTCGCTTTGCCACCGGTACCACTACGGATGCCCACTGGCTATACTCGACAGGGGATATGATTTCCTCTTTCTGGAGCCTTTCTAGCTCCTCAGAGTATGGTTTCATCTCATATTTCGTGGCCTGCAGAACTTCGGTTGAACAACTTCCTCTATGGTGAGTTTTGCTTTCACACCTTTTAATGTTCCTAAGCTTTCCGTGCTTACCAACTTGTACTTGGCCAGCAGCCGCTGAACTTGTTGGCATCCTTCAGGGAAATATCCTTGCTAGTCCCGTCATATGACTTCAGGGAGTGGATCTCTCCCCAAACCAGTCAGGACCGAACAGCACTTGTCGACCGTCTTTGATAACGTATAAATCCAGCTTCACCTGCTGCTTCTTGTGCTTACCTGGACACGAAGCTTTTCCTCGGGGACAACTAACTCCCCCATGTAGGTTCGGAGAGTTACTGATGTAGGCTGGAGTTCATGCTTCTGGAACATTTCCTTGTACACATGGTGTGGGATTACTGAGTAATCGACTCAGTATCGACCTCCATTTTAAGCGGTGGCCCGGCTACCCGCAGTGTCGTCCAAATCATGTCTGTTCTGTTCTTTGGTTTCGTTAACTGGCGAACCACATCTAAGGTGTGTAACCCATCACTCCACTCATTGTCATCACTACCATTGCTACTGTCACATCACTCCACTCATTGTGATCACTACCTTTGTTACTGTCACATCACTCCACCCGTTGTCATCACTACCATTGCTATTGTCACATCACTCCACTCGTTGTCATCACTGCCATTGCTACTGTCACATCACTCCACTCGTTATCATCACTACCATTGCTAGTGTCACATCACTCCACTCGTTGTCATCACTACCATTGCTACTGTCACATCACTCCACTCGTTGTCATCACTACCGTTGCTACTGTCACGTGGCAGCTGACATTTGATTCACCTTTTACCTTTCTTGTAGTGTTTATTTTTGTCACCAGACCGACACACGGCCTTGATGTGGCCCGGCTTTCCACATCCGACACACGGCCTTGATGTGGCCCGGCTTTCCACATCCGTGGCAATTTTTTTCTCTGAAGCGACAATCGTCTGACCTGTGCCCGCGGCCATTACACCTGTAGTAGTTGTAATTTCTTCTAGGTTCTCTCTCCCTTTGTTGACATGGCTGCTGGTGGGAGTACAGCTTGTTGACATATACACTAACTTCTCCGTGGCTACTTTGTAGTTCTTCGGTGTCACGACTAGTTATTAATTACGTTTGCTGCACAACCACAATGCAGCGACAGTCGCCGCAGCCCTGTCACGAACGAGGCGACACTTTCACCCTCGTGTTGATGTCGGCGGCCAAAACGGAAACGCTCTCCCATTTCAGTGCTTTTATGGATCACCTCTTTAGGGATCCAGGTGATCCCCAAGTGTCTTTACCAAATCTACAAATTGCTTAGTTGACGGTTTTGTGGGAGTCATCAATGTTTTCAATTGTCCATAGGTGTCGCTTCCCATGACACATATTAATAGATCTGCCCTTTTCCGTTCATCTATGTCATTAACGTTGAAATACAACTCCAGCCTCTCAATGTATGCCGCCCATGCTTCTTTAGAATGATCAAACTCACCCAAACTGCCAACCGGCGCTGCCATAATGTTTTTTGTTCACTTACTTATGGTCTTATCCCAATCTCGTCGCTACTGTAGTGTATTACACACATTTATTCTTTGGACGAAACATATCTAACTGCTCACAGCCCGGAAGCAGTCGTTAAGCGCTACATGGAGCATGCATAAATGCGCCACCCTACACCCTACACCCTACACCAACACTACAATTAGCCAACTCTGAATGTTCAATGTCATTAGTCAAGTTTGTATGCCATGTCATTGAAAAGGCCCAACTTGAAACTTGGCAGTTATGATATTTGGATTTGAAAATACTCTTGTTGACATTGTAACTGTTTTTAACATACTGTTTTCAGTGTTGCTCATACGTCAGTTAGCCATTTGACACCCGTAGGCCCCTCCCTATATGTGAAGTAATGACTTTCCATCAGACGCTTCACTTGGCTGCAAGTACATTTATAAAACATTAGTTAATGACATCACGTGTATTATGAGGCTATCGACAATTTACCATTATAAATGTAGAAGGTAAATCGTACCCGATATAATTGCGAAATCGATACGGCAAAGTCGATGAAGTGCATACGAATCGCCATTGCGACTTCTGACATCTTCCCTGGCCAGTCATCACATTTTAACAAGGTGATGTCAAGAAACTTTCCAGCTAGGATGGCCATCACATTGGCGTCTACATTGATGACCGGGACTACAATTGCACCATGTATTGGCGTCTACATTGATGACCGGGACTACCATTGCACCCTGTATTGGCGTCTACATTGATGACCGGGACTACCATTGCACCCTGTATTGGCGTCTACATTGATGACCGGGACTACCATTACACCCTGTATTGGCGTCTACATTGATGACCGGGACTACCATTGCACCCTGTATTGGCGTCTACATTGATGACCGGGACTACCATTGCACCCTGTATTGGCGTCTACATTGATGACCGGGACTACCATTGCACCCTGTATTGCACGCTGTATAAATATCCTCCCACTAAAGTAAACTAAATTTGCATTATCAGTTTAATAATAAATTATGTCTAAATAACATTTGATCAGTTGTGCTCATGCCACCAATAGTTTTTTTCAGGATGCCCAGCTTCAACAAGTCAAGTGGGAGTCTTGATAACTTAACATCAGATAAACCCTATGGTGCTTTCCCTGTGCATAAGACTGGTTGATTGAAGGTCAAAAACGTTTAGACACGAACCTGTTTAGATAACAGTCCCAGGCGTGCCAGCTGTTTAGATAACAGTCCCAGGCGTGCCAGCTGCCCTCTCGTGAGGAACAAATACTGCAATCGCAAATGTGCATGGAATGCACCGCAATCTGCAAGAACAAATACAATAACTATAGTCACATTGATATGTTGACGTTCCTTGCTTTAGTAGCTCCACATTTCAGTGGCATTGCGTGGCATACCTGACACTACAACAGAAGTTTCGATGCATAATATGTGCATAGGGCCTATATATATATATTAAATATTCATTTCACTATGTTTTAGAAGGTGCTAGTGTCATTTAAATAATATATGAATTTTCACCATATGTATACTTCAATTCAGATTAAATGGTGTAAGATATCCTAGCATTAAATAGTTATTGTTCACTTTTAAACACGTGAATCCAAAGTATTGTTCTCTGAACTGCATCTAAGGAAATGGTCTGAACAGTTTACATAATCTCCGTTACAGATGTTTACTTTAATAAAAAAGTCATATTTAATTCACCCTATAGAAGCAATGACTGTACTTAGGATAATAATTTTTGTTTTACTGGTGGCAATGCCTCTACTTTAGTTGAGATAAATGTCCAAATTGTTCAGATTCTTATACTAAGTCAACCCTTTAACGGCAGAGAACCCAACTTTATTAACCAGCGTGGCGTGGTGGTGATGTTGGAACTGCTCACTGCGCGTGGTTCAAACATACACACACACATGTTAATCTACAGCGATGCAGCGTTTGGGTGATCTATCCAAGATGGCGGTTTTGGAGTTCCGCAGGCGCCACCTAACGCCATACAAATGAATACGGCGTGCGCCATCCAGTTATATATAGATCAGTGGGCGCGCGCCATCCAGTTATATATAGATCAGTGGGCGCGCGCCATCCAGTTATATATAGAACAGTGGTGGCATTGTATACAGTACCAGATTGTCGCGCTTCTGTGTTATATAGGACTATAAGAATACACATATTCTCCCTTCCCTTAAATACTTTGAAACCTAACTAAAAACAAAACTATCTAAAAATAACGCTCGCGTTAGGATCAGAGGTTACTAGAACTTGATCCTCCTATGACCACAGTCTTTACCACCGAGTCAAGCTCATCATTAAAGTCCAAGCGCATCTGTTCAATAGACTAACCCTAATTAACATAATAACTGGCTAGCATTGAATCCGTCTGCCAAAGTTATAATATGCAAATGTATGTGAACTTTACTAAGTCTTCTTAACACATAACACAATCAAGAGTTATTGTGAGTCCGAACTTCACTAAGTCTTCTTAGCGAAAACGCAATGGTTTCTTGACTAGTCTGTCCGAACGAGTTTTTAGTGGGGCTGTTGGTTTTCACAGGAGACGTCGGTGTGGGCTCAGGTCTCAACGTGCTGATGAAACCCGGAATTTCACACGATTCCAATTCCCGCGAATCTGTGTTCTCGTCTGTGGGTATCACGTGAGTATCTCGACTGTGAGTCCCATCTCTGTGGCCTTCTTGCTCAATCGAAGCTTGATGGAGTAGGTCGTATAGTGAGGTCTATCCTCAGATAATATCGAAGTAGTCTACTTACGATGATGTATGATCTGTTACTGCATTGGCCTGCGACCAATGGGCGAAATGGCATACCGGTTAGAAGGCAGGACTCTCAATCGAGAGAATCCCGTTTCAAATCCCACTGCGGTTGCTTTGATCACCCCACGTGGCCACAGTTCACTCAGCTGTATAAATAAGTACCTGGCAATACAGACAGTGGTGGATACGTGAACGAATAGCCTTCGCGCAGCAATTGCAGCGTGGCTGAATACTTCCCAGAAAAAAATTAGATGGCCTTGGAATGAACAGGTCTGCCAGGGGCTGAAGTGTAAAACGCGTTGAGCGGTCCTACGGACTGGATACCTCGCTATAAAAGAACTTACCTTTTTAGCATTCCTTTTGCCCATTTAATTGCGTCACATTTCTGACCAACGACTGCACAAAGACGACTGTTCATTTTCGTAAAGGCAAAAAATCACGAGCATTTCGATCGTTGTGTTTGTTGATATGACGTGCCGTTAGTGCCACGAGTTTCATCAGCGATTGATTTGATACGTTGGTGTGTAATTCCCGGCAAGTAGATGCAATCTCTTGCTCGTCGGAGAGTTGCTTCGATTCCCTGATGGCTGCTTCGAAGTCGTTCCAGCAGATCTCTCTGACATGATTTCGGAATCATCATTCTCTGTCCTTTGTACAGGATACCATCATCCACGGCCATTTCTTCTTGAAATGTCCAATAGGATTTCAGCCCTGGCAACAGCTTTTGTTTGTTCTCGGTCCATCCTGACCAAACGGTTGTCATCAGTTTCTGCAATGTGCATTCGCAGCTGTCGCTTGTTGAATTTTAGCGATTCTTGGCTCGCTGACGTTGACGTACATTTGTGGGTCGACCGAGTCGATCTCTCCCGCCAGGTCATCTTGGGTCGCACACGGGAAGATCTATTCTGTCGACATCTCGTTGACAGGTTGACGGGATGATGGGCAACAACATGTCTGCAACCAGCTGTTCCGTGACTGGTTTGTACTCCACTTTCACGTTGTACCTCTGTACTGCGAGCATCATCCGTTGTAAGCGTTTAGGAGCCTCGAGCAACGACTTACGTAATATGGCTTCGAGAGGTTTGTGGTCGCTGTTTATCGTAACCTCTGCGTGACCATCGATATACTGATCGAATTTACGACACGCGAACACAATGGCTAGGCATTCTAGCTCGATGGGTGCATACTTCTGGTCACACTTTATCAAAGATCGTGAGACATACGCCACAGGTTTGCCGTCTTCCATCAGACTCGCGCCTAGCCTTTGCGCACTCGCATCACACTGCAGCACAATCGAATTCTTCACATCGTAGTACACGAGTGATTGTTCTAATGTTGCAACCTCCTTGATTTTCCGGAACGTATCTTCTTTGGCCTGTGCCCATTGGAAATCAACATCTTTTTGGATTAGACATATGAGCGGGTCACTGATAGTGGAGAGATTGCGCAAGAACTTGGCCAGATAATTGGTGGAGCCCAGGAATCTCCCGTTGGAGTGGCCAGGCTTGAGCTGTCTGACACCTTCTCAGGTTCCGCTTTTACCCATTCTGGCGACAGAACGTGTCCGATGTACTTGATTTCAGTCAAGTGAAGCCTAATCTTGGCCCTGTTTAACTTGATGTTTTGTTTCCTTGCTCGTTGAAGTAACCGGTACAAGTTTTCGTCGTGATCACGTCGCGCTTCCTCGTCGGCTTCTCCTCGACCTATCATCCAGATATCGTCTGCCACAACGAAGATCCCATCTAGCCCCTCTAAGGTGAGTTGGAGACGACGCTGAAATTCGTCGGGGCTGGACGTGAAACCAAATGTCCAGAAAGTGGTCAGATAGCTGCTTTCATTCGTTAGCTTCACTTGTAGGAAACCACCTTTGACATCCACTAGAGAAAAGATATTTGCGTCCTTGCCTAAGCAAAACTTCTTCTATGGTGGGTAAAGGGAAATGGTTTCGATGGATGGCTTTGTTGAGATCGGTTGGATATATGCATAACCGCACTGCGCCATTTGATTTACGAATTGCTAAGCAGTTGGATATCCGCGGCGTTGGAACATCACCTTCTGCTCCTCAAGAACTGTGATCTTCTTCTGCAGATTGTCTTTGAGGTCATATGCTACTTTGCGGGGTACGTTGTTTCTACCACATTGTTTCTACCACGTTGTTTCTACCACGTTGCGTTTGTCATCGCATACTTCCAGCTGGCAGCGACCTTTGGACCTAACCACGGTGCCCTCATACATTGTCAGTGTGGCGTGACTCGGCTTCAAAGATGAATCGCCGAGTTTACGGTAATCCTTGACACTAAGCACATTGCAAGTGGCTGCAGTATCTAGTTGACAGGTAATTTGCTTGGACACCTGTCCCTCTGTCAGAACGTTAACAGTAGCTAACAGCTTGTGCTCGATATTATCAACTTTGATGTCCGAATCGCTGTCTTCCCCGATTAGATTTTATTGATTTGTTCTGTAAAACTTTGAGAAATGGTTCATCTTTTTGCAGGCCTAACATTCCTTACCCCCGCCGGGCATTGCTTCGCAAGGTGGGAAGCATCGACGACAAGCCTTTTCGTGAACATAAATCTCGTTCCTTCGCGGTGTCCTCCCCCAGGTGATATTTCTCCATGATGTGCTAAACCTACCATCAACCATCTCATTGGCAGCACTCGATGAAATAACACAACATCCAATCATCCATGAACTAGAAGCACATCCAAATATCGCGAAAACGACTCAAGCGATAAAGAAACTGACAAGTACAAAAGCTCCGGGTTCAGATGCAATTGCTGCAGAAATATACAAACACGGAGGAGTAAACCTCACTAAACGACTTGTCCAACTCTTCACCATCATCTGGGACAGCAGATCAGTCCCGCAGGACTTCAAAGACGCATCGCTTATACATATCTACAAGCGAAAGGGTGACAGGGCCATCTGCGACAAACACCGTGGCATATCCCTACTATACATAGCTGGCAAAATACTCGCCCGGATTATGCTAAATCGGCTGGCACACTATATAGCCGACAATGCCCTACCAGAGAGTCAATGTGGCTTCCAGGCAGGGCGTGGTACTACTGACATGATCTTCACAATGCGACAAATATAAGAAAAGTATCGCTAATAAAACCAAGACCTCTACATGATCTTCATAGACCTTACCAAGGCTTTTGACTCAGTCAACAGAACAGGGCTCTGGAAACTGTTAGCAAAAGTTGGCTGTTCAGACACGTTTATTGACATAATACGGTCCTTCCACAATGACATGATGGCCACAGTGCAAGACCAAGGAACATGATCAGATGCGTTTACTGTATCAAATGACACCAAACAGGGTTGCCTGATGGCGCCAATGGTGTTCTCAATTATATTTTCCATCGTGCTCCAAGATGCTTTCCGCGATAACGATCTAGGCGTTTACATTCCATTTCGCACCAACGGAAACATATTCAATCTACAGCGCCTGAAAGCCAAGGCCAAGACTACAGAACTACTTGTTCGAGACCTGCTGTTTGCTGATGACTGTGAACTCATTGCACACTCAATCAACGATATAAAGAGAATTACCGACTCTTGCTAAAGCAGCCCGCCGATTTGGACTCACAATCAGTCTAAAGAAAACGGAAGTTATGTTCCAACCAAAGCCCTGCACCAACAATGTACCACCAAATATTACTATTGACAACGTCCCCTTGAATGTCGTGGATAAATTCACCTATCTGGGAAGTACGTTGTCCAAAAATGCAATGATTGATAATAACATCTCTGCCCGTCTTGGAAAGGCAAGTGCTTCTTTCGGCAGACTAACCAAGCGCCTCTGGAATGAACGTGGCGTGTGCCTGAGCACGAACATCAACGTGTATTGTGCCGTCGTACTTACAACCCTGCTCTACGGATGTGAGGCATGGACCCCATACCGTCGTACTTACAACCCTGCTCTACGGATGTGAGGCAAGGACCCCATACCGTCGTACTTACAACCCTGCTCTACGGATGTGAGGCATGCACCCCATACCGTCGTACTTACAACCCTGCTCTACGGATGTGAGGCATGGACCCCATACCGTCGTACTTACAACCCTGCTCTACGGATGTGAGGCAAGGACCCCATACCGTCGTACTTACAACCCTGCTCTACGGATGTGAGGCATGCACCCCATACCGTCGTACTTACAACCCTGCTCTACGGATGTGAGGCAAGGACCCCATACCGCCGTACTTACAACCCTGCTCTACGGATGTGAGGCATGGTCCCCATACCGTCGTACTTACAACCCTGCTCTACGGATGTGAGGCAAGGACCCCATACCGCCGTACTTACAACCCTGCTCTACGGATGTGAGGCAAGGACCCCATACCGCCGTACTTACAACCCTGCTCTACGGATGTGAGGCATGGACCCCATACCGTCGTACTTACAACCCTGCTCTACGGATGTGAGGCAAGGACCCCATACCGTCGTACTTACAACCCTGCTCTACGGATGTGAGGCATGGACCCCATACCGTCGTACTTACAACCCTGCTCTACGGATGTGAGGCATGGACCCCATACCGTCGTACTTACAACCCTGCTCTACGGATGTGAGGCAAGGACCCCATACCGTCGTACTTACAACCCTGCTCTACGGATGTATGACTGATGACTGCATACCCAAGGCGCTGTTGTATGGCCAACTGAAAATCGGTTGCCGAACAAGAGGCGGCCAAAGAAAAATATGCAAATACGTACTAAACTCAACGCTGAAGTCCTGCTCCATCCCTCTTAACACATGGGAAACGACAGCAACACATCGCACTTTGTGGCGTCACACTTGCCATACCGGTCTACAGAAATAATCAAAGACCGGAGAACACGGCGGAAGAATGATCAACCTCCGCAGGGACCTGCGACCACCTATGACTACTATATGTGGACGTCAATGCGCGTCACGCATCGGCTTGCACAGTCACCAGAGAAAGCACAACTGACTCGGGCCGAGATCCGTCGTTTGACGGCTCACTATATATATATATATATATATATATATATATATATATATATATATATATATATATATATATATATATATATATATATATATATATATATATATATATATATATATATATATATATATATATATATATATATATATATATATATATATATATATATATATATATGTATATATATATATATATATATATATATATATATATATATCATACATACATACAAATTATATATATATATATATATATACATATATATATATATATATATATATATATATACATATATATACATATATATATATATATATATATATGTATATATATATATATACATATATATATATATACATATATATATATATATATATATATATATATATATATATATATGTATATATGTGTATATACATATATATATATATATATATATATATATATATATATATATATATATATATATATATATATATACATATGTATATATATATATATACATATATATAGAATACACATATTCTAACACCCATCTGAGGAACTAGTGCAGGATAGGCGCCACCACGCGATGTCTGGATAACTAATTCTGACTTTAACAAATAACAAATCCGGCCAAAATAAAGGGGTGCAAGGCCACCTGGTGGAAACTCCTGGCTCCGCCCATGCAATGTGTGCTAGTTAAATGGGGCATCAAATCAAATCAAATAGAACGCTCTGAAGACCTACTATTACCGTAAATAGAACGCTCTGAAGACCTACAATTACCGTAAATACCTTTCAAAAGAAATACAAACAACAATTACGTGATGAATGTTGCAGCCTAGTTAAAGACTGAGCCTTGTTTTGTTAAGATTGTCTTACAATATCTCATATTTGTGATGAACATTTTTATTGTACAATTTTAATATAAAGGGGGTATATTAACTCAATTGCACACCGGGGGCTACTGATACGGGGGCCCAATTAGTCCCAATTAAATCACGTTCCCCTGCGCATGCAATATAAACATGATATTAAACAGCCAAATTGTCGAATTATATTAAAGAATCGGTTTATTATATAGAATAGATAAAATGTTTACAATATCGCATTATTTTACAATAAAAACGATTAGGTTGAGACATATTGAGAACTATTTGTTGTAAAACGGGGACAAAACAAAAGTAGAGAAAACAAGAGGTTTTGGCGTGATTTATTGATGCCATGTATAATTTATTATCTACAAATCCACGTTGTCAATGCTACAACTATAGACTCATGTACACGAACCATCCATTCGTACGCCGATATTCTTACATGAATTTGTCAAAACGGCATATAACAGATCGATCTTATTCATTTCTAAAATGAACGTTCGTTGCAATGCCTGTACTCACATACTGTGCGTATTAAATCATAAATTAAAACGTTTTTGGTGGCGACGTGCCGCCAAATGTCAAATATAATATGTTAAATTACCAAGAGGCAAAACGTATTATACCAGTTATGTCAAATCCGTTACAACATAGACTAATACATGAAGTAACATAAGAACAGTTGATGTGTATGCACTCATTATTCCCCGTCATCATTTCTTCAGCTTCACCATAAATAATAGTTGCACGGCCGAGTAGGTACACTAAAGTGAACGCATAGTAAATTAATCCTGGGGTCAATATACTGTGCAGTATTCTGACCCCGGGGTCAAAATATTATTATAGTATACTGACCCCTTTGTGGTATTTTGGCCCCCTTTTATAACACCCACTTTGACAAATAGCTGTTGCCGTGTGGACGTGTTACTGGTGCACGTGTGCCGTACACCATGGCACTGGGCACCAAATGCTCCCTTGTTGTTGTTTCAGTGCCCAATCTCTCATTTTGTTACACGTTCTACTGCATGGATTACTACGGCCATAACAATTTAACATCCACCACTTTTCTATATTACTATCGAGTATATACACAGTTACTTCGCTCCCATATTTTACTTTGTGCAACCAGCTTGTAATTACTACCCACCTCGGAGAGGCATTTTACCATGACCATAGTAATAAACCCCCACTCTTTCTTTGTGTAAAGGCACTTTACAGGGAGGTCATTTTACTTTGACCATAGTAATTTACCCTCTTCGCTGTATTGTATATTTTGCTGAACACGGATGATTTAACTGGATATCTTAAACCATTGTTGTATATTTCATCTTACGCAAACCGCAACTTTTGACAGTGTTATTGGCACTCGATGATGAATAACTGTTACAGAAACGAAAGAAGTTCTTGTGTGTGTGTGTGTGTGCTGAAGTTTCACGCGGAGTTCCTTTATACATGCGTCTGTATTTAAGCCACTTTAGAGACATGCCTTACAACGTTATCATCAAATATTGTTTTTGATTTAACGCGTTCATTGGCCCGGTGCTGTTTCGTCACGTTTCCTAATACCATCTATTTCGTGGTTTCACGCACAAGTGCTCAACGAAACAACGGTAGGCCTACTAGAGACGAATGAATGGAACGCGATATACTAATTAGTCGCTGCTGTGGAACGGGGCCGAATTTAAAAAATATATATTTGCTATTGTCATCGGTGATTGAAATGGGGCGGCGGCTTACATCATTAAAAAACATGCAAAAGCTAAAATGCAATATAATAACGGCACAGAACGTTCTTGTCAAACATTACAAGAAGGATTGTTATAAATAAATAAAAACATTTAAAGTTAATGACTAGAACTGAACACAACAATACATTATTATGCTTACAGTTTACCTGATGCTAAGCCACTTTAATTTAGAAACAACAATATAATCTTGATCTAATAGTAACACTGGCCATTTTCTCTCTCGTGTTTGTAAACAATTAGTGCAGTACATACACCAACTCTACGGAGCGTCTCCAGTTTACCAGAAACGTTATTCCACCCTGGAAGACTATTTACTCAAATAGTATCAGTGAACGTTCGTTTAACGAGTTTTATAAATCGTTTGATTGTAGTTACCAAGTCAGACGTTGGAGGGTTTTGTAATTTTAACTAAAATTGGTACAATATCCAAGAAAGCATCCATGTACAAGGTCGCTCTCCATCTTGTATTTACACACGACGTAAAGAATCACGACACGTGTTGTGTACTGCACCGCTTAATAGCAGTATTGTGACACATATCACGCTTCCAGTGAACGTTTTAAATATACATAAGAAATGTTATTTCCTGTGTGAAATGTGCATAAACTATAGGTCCACCCACGGAATCACACGTAAACTAGCATACATAGATACATATACGTCTTGAACCGATTCTGCTGTTGTCTCTTTTGTTTTCACGCTCTTGTTATTATTTCAAATTTCACCGTTTCTGTATCAGTTCCACTCTCGCCACTAAGTGTGATAAAGTAAATGTATTAAACATGGGAAAGGAACTAATAAAGAGCGAGTGGAACCGTGCAGTGACACAGTGTTTGATACGTAAAATAAACGATACCCTTACATTACAAAGGCAATGAATGGTCACGGGAATTACAACCAGCAGACGCACCACAGTTTGGTCCGTGAGTGTTCGCCAAGCAACTCTCCATGGCATTATGCTTCGTTGCGACCACTGTTGCCTCATCTAGACGCTATCACAGTCACCTAATTGAAAATTTTGAAGCTTTTATTAAATATTCTGAATGTCGACGTTGTTCGTCGTGTCATAACCTTCGCATCTTTGTCATCTTTCTTGCTGTCTTTAACGTCCTGCGACTTTGGTGACTTGGCGCGCCTGAACGACGTCCTATGTGTCAGTGCCTGCGACCCCACGGGGTTCAACAGACCCGACTTGTCTTCCGATATGAACAGTGGCTGCAGAGGCATTAGGCGCTCGCTGACCCGTGCAATGTCCCGGGTGATGGAGTGGAACACTAGCTCGACCGAGCGGTAGTCGTCTGCAGCGGTTGTTTCGTGGAACGAACACTCGTACTGTCTCGCGAGACTCTCGCCTGTCATCTTGCTCACAGTGCTGCAACGGGAACACGATTCTGTTTTACTTCCTCTATCTAACGAGGCGAGTGTCGGTTATGCTGACACACAATCACTTAAGAATTAATGCAAAAAAAACTATGCCAACTTTTTTTCATTTAGTTAAGACGCACTAACCATGTGGCAGTGCTTGTTAACATGCCGTATTCTGCGCTCAACGTTGAATGACATTATCCCTGTTTACATCCTTTATGAAAATATAACGTGGTATACCATGCCATGGTACTTCGTTAAATTATATGGCATACCATACTATCATGGTATACCATGACAGTATATGGTAAACTGTGGTAGACCATGCTTTTTCATATATTGTGTATGGTAAATGTATGGTATACCATGGTTTACCTGTTTCAAAACACCGTGGTATTTTACCATGGTTTCCCTGTTTCACAATGGCATACCATGGCTTCCATGGTATAACCAATGTTAAGGGTGAGTGTATACTAAGTATATGGTGGTCCCTCGTATATGCTTGCAGAACCCCTCCCCCATATTCAGCAGCTTCCGACACTTATGCTATATTCGTTAGTTTATTTGGTTATTTTCGATGGCATTTGTTGCTACAATCCGCCAACCATTTCACATTGTCTCTGTATATATCACTGGTTCTCGTATGGTTGGTTAGCCTGTTTGATATTTCGATATTAGGTTAAAAAAGGCTAATTTGTGTAAAACATTGACATAAATTTGGTCAAAGATATAGTTGAGCCTTATAAGGCATACTAACAATGTTATATGTGTCCAATCAGTTTAAAGTGTCATATTACATAACGGGTTATTAGCCGGTCAGGCGATGGACTGTTGGTCAATCATGACTAATCTGAGTCTTAAAAATGCAAACATTTATCAAAATGTGGTTAGGTAAGTATGTCACATGTAATATGAGGCGCATTTCTTGATCTTCCAATCCCTCACATATGACAAGTCCGCCTTCATTCTGTTGGTCTTTACCATGTTCCATCGCTGGGCTTCCTCTTACTTATCGAGTTAATGTTAAGCTGTTCACTCGTACACGTCGTGCTATATCTACACCAAAACCACCCTACTCTGAAACGGTTGGCAGGTTGTAACACACTGAATAAACCATGAGATATAAGTGTTAACATAGTTACCTAGCAAAATTTTTTGTGGAAAATGTATTTTTATAGACAAATATGGCCCATATTTGAAGAAAAATATCCAAACCATAACTAGTTAAAGCCCCATTCTGTAATCTGTGACATATGCAGACACATTTTAAACTGATTGGAAATATGTAACATTGTTAGTATGCGTTATATGGCCTAAATAGTATTTTGACCAAATTAATGTCAACATTTTACATAAATTACCCGTTTTTGACCAAACATCGAACCATCAAACTGGCCAACAACTCTTACGAGAAAATCTAAAACGGTGGCTGCTGCTAAAAACAATCCATCGAAAATATGTCTGAGCACTTTTCTCGTCAACGGCCACCCGTCTATGACACGTCTATGTCTGCACTCACCGATACCGCTCTAGGTCGATCTTGTTGCCGACCAGCGATATGGGAATGTCTTTCCCCGTGATCCTCTGGTACTGGGTGACGGTCTCCAGATAGTCCCGAGCCGAGTCGAGACTCGACTGGCTCGTAATGCTGTAGACGATCACAAAGCCGTGCGCCCACTTCAAGTAGCGGTCTGGGTTGCTGCCCTCCTGCAAGTCGAGGCACGGGTCAATACACAATATTATTAAAACCAGTTCTTGTGTGGGTACAATGATACATGCATACACACAGACATAAACATATATGCAATCAATCACGAACAAAGGTAGGCACGCACGCACGCACGCACGCACGCACGCACGCAGGCATATAATTGATAGTTTGTGTCACATTCTAATTATACTTGAAAACTAAACCTACTGGCCAATACTTATGTCCTTCACCTGAGTAAGTAATTTAAGTTTTTTCTTCTGCTGTATACGTGTCATTATTTAGTCTTACAAATTAGTCAGTGTAATTAGTACCATGCGAAGGAAATGTAACATGATGTATTATATATAACTTATAACTTATACGATTAACCTGTTTCTCCATCTTACTGCTTTTGTAACATAACACAACATACAATGATCATTTCGTGATTGCCCCCCCCCCTCTTCGCAAGGGATTGGGGAAAGAATAGGAAGATAAGAATAATTGAAATATATTTATAAGGTTATGTGTTTCGGGAGTTTAAAATAAGCTGTTTTGATATACGTGTGATTAACTGACTGAATGATTGATTTACTAATCAATCGGTTGATTGATTATATCCTAGTAGCCTAGTAACCGTCTCTCCTTCTCCTCGGCAAATGTTCCCAGTTTACAGTTACAATCTCAGCGCATCGGCAGTGAAGTACTCGCACATCCGCGAGCATCAGTCTTCCATGTATGTGCGCGGCGGCTTGGCTTGTCCACTTGCGGCCGACTCACCAGTGGTGACCGTTGATTGACAGCTCGCCTGACTCACATGATTCACTGCTCGTCTCACTACGACCTTTCATTCGCTGTTTCCTGTCCACCAGCGATACATCGCGACACACGGCGCATCTAGTTTGTAAGATGCAGGTTGGGCCGATTTCCCGACGTTGTTGTTGTCGTCGTCGTCGTCGTCGTCGTCCTCCTCCTCCTCCTCCTCCTTCTTCGTCCTTTAAAGGGTGGACTCATACGAGCGTATTTAGTCCTATAGTGAGTTTGAGAGATATATGGTATCACCAGCTGTGTGAGTCAGGTCACTTCCCCTGACATAAACACCGGGTAGAAGGGTTCAACGACTTTTTAGTGACTTTTCCGAAAGATACATTCAATGTGGGGTGAACGAAGTTGCCTAAGCCTTGAGTCCCGCCGTGCTGCTCACCTAAAGTAGTGATATTTGTTTTCGAGGCAAATCGGTTTTTCCGGGAAGCACTGATCTGAGCTGAGCTGAACTCCTAAAGAATATTCTAAAAAAACAATTCTACAAAATATTGCATTACAAATCTATAGAATATTTTCTGAATTCTACACAGCTGTGTCCACAAAAATCCTATAGAATATTCTATGAAAATTATATAGATATTTTGGTAGGAATGTGACAAATATATCAATTGGCTAACGCGTAACTGACGTATATGACGTATATATATATATAGATATATATATATATATATATATATATATATATATATATATATATATATATATATATATATATATATATGACGTAACACATTTGACACTTCCACTGTATTATATTATATTACATTATAAAGTAGGACAAGGGCATTGTCATTTCTTAAGTACATTAGAATGATAGATTACAATTTTTTTTAATGATGTTCCGCAATGTTGTCTGTGTTATGTTAGTGGCTTGTTATGTTAGTGGATTGTTATGTTAGTGGCTTGTTATGTTAGTGGCTTGTTACACACGAAGTCGCCAGTTCTGATTCTTTATGATACATTTAACGTACATTTGAATATTATGAAAGATAATTTGACAAGGTGATATGTGATTAATGTATTATTCGAAACTCATATTATCATTAATTATAATCGTAAACAGAATGGTGACATGAATTAATCCCATCAGCGGCGCCTGTTGATAATAAAAGTTCACAAAAGATGGTTCCAAATATTGGGTTTCTTTACATATCGTTTATTTACGTTATTCCTCAGTAGCCTTAAAATGATCATGACCCAGTCAGGACTAGTTCCGGTCTTTGATGTACGGTGTATAACAGAAACAGCCGTTTAGTAAAATCAAATATATTGGCTAGGGTGGAATCATTACCTATCACCCCTTTATTAAAATTCGCCGCTTAAGCGAATCATTTCATACATAAAATGCATAGGAATACTTGTTTATTATGGATAACCAACTATGCCAGTTTATGAAGAAAACCACACACCTGCCTGCCGCTAGACATCAAAACCGGACCCTTTTGACTGTTAGCCTCGTGCGGTGAAATAGATGCAGCCGAGGAACGCTAAATGTTCAAGTAAACTAATTTCGAAATGGGTGCACCTTTTGTCAATACGCTCAGTGGAATGCTGATTTATGTAGTTTGTTTTAACCGTGTCCACCTCGTACTGTATCGATGATGTTTTAACCGTGTCCACCTCGTACTGTATCGATGATGTTTTAACCGTGTCCACCTCGTACTGTATCGATGATGTTTTAACCGTGTCCACCTCGTACTGTATCGATGATGTTTTAACCGTGTCCACCTCGTACTGTATCGATGATGTTTTAACCGTGTCCACCTCGTACTGTATCGATGATGTTTTAACCGTGTCCACCTCGTACTGTATCGATGATGTTTTAACCGTGTCCACCTCGTACTGTATCGATGGTGTTTCCCGCTGGTTTGACACTAATTGTCAAAATGAAGCAAACGAAATCTGTCGATAGCGGTAAACATGACCAGTGGAATGCGGTCAATTGATAATCAGATTTGTCAGTTTTCACGTCGTAAATGAGTACTCTGTCAGCGCAGTCATCTAGACCAGGTGCAAACGATTTGGATCAGTAGCATCTCACTATATACCGCGGTCCAGATCCTTATCAATGCTTCGGGAATAGAACTGGAATACTGGCTGGCTGTATATATAGTTCGGTTGTTATATATAGGTGGGCAACGTCACTAACGAAATGTCTGAAACTCAGGAGTAATTCCCTTGACAGGATTTGTATTATGTAGGGGAGACCGGAACTAGTTGTTACAATTTTTTCCCCAAGGGTCACCGCTACAGTTGACGGGCTGGTGGGAGTCAATCCCGTCTGATGCACCGAAACACACACGTCATGGCTACTCGGTCACGGGGCGTCCACAACAACCCCGCATGGTTTCAGACCACAATAAATAATTTAAATATGCTGTTTTGATATGAAAAGTAGAGTGCCACAACGCCCGGTAACATGTTTAATGTCAAAGCGTACATAACAATTTTAATTGAGATCGACACATTATTGAGCGTCATTAAGCTCAGTATTTATTCCACCGTCTGTTCGTCTTTTCAAGTTTAGTACAGAAATTTTAAATGTATTCATGGTTTTGCTGACACAAATAAATAGTGGTTATAAAATGTGCGTGCATGCGTGCGCGCGTGCGTGTGTGTTCACGCGCATATGGCCACGTCCCTCTTCAAAAATTATTTTGCAGGCAATAAGCCATTGCCAAAAGGAGGACCGTCTCAAAATCACTAGCACTATATTAGTATGGCATCAACCCGGAAGTGAAACAGTGATCCCACAAGTGGGAGGGGAATGGAGAGTGAGGGCGAGGGATAAAGGGGAGTGGAGACGATTGGTGGAGACGGCAGTACTAGGAACTAGTTAGGAAGAAGAAGGGGAAACATAGATCGACGCCCGGTATCGGTGCCAGCCTCACCCCGGACTACAGGGAAAAGGAGGAGAGCAACAACACGGCAACGTTTAGCGTGTTGCTGCACTACGACGTCATACGTAGATGCCACACGTAGATCGTGACGTACGTAGATGCCACACGTAGATTGTGACGTACGTAGATGCCACACGTAGATTGTGACGTACGTAGATGCCACACGTAGATTGTGACGTACGTAGATGCCACACGTAGATTGTGACGTACGTAGATGCCACACGTAGATTGTGACATACGTAGATGCCACACGTAGATTGTGACGTACGTAGATGCCACACGTAGATTGTGACGATCGTAGATGCCACACGTAGATTGTGACGTACGTAGATGCCACACGTAGATTGTGACGATCGTAGATGCCACATTGTGACGTTACAGTAGACAAATAATGCTTTCGGCATTAACCTTTCCGCGAATCGGAAACGTGGATTGCTCGTTGCATTATGGCGGGTTCGCAGGTGTGGACATTTTAACATGGGTTTGAATCCTTCTTCTTAGTTGCATGTTTTGTAAACCCCTGTCATATTCCTGAAGCATTGCGCTGCCCAATGCCATGAAGACAAACGATATGTTAAGAGAAAAATATTTTCGTCTATCTGGAAAGGTCAAAAAGACAGTGAGACGATGCGTATAATATCGCTAAACATTCGAAAGAACGCATGATTTACGCAGAACAAAGTACAACAAAACAAACGGACCATCGACTCCCCCAATGTACAAGTCGCAACAGAAAAGAGTCTATGAGAGGTGACAGTCGGCGTATAACCTTTAGCTATGTAAACTGGTAATCCTTGTCAAACACGCAGCTATGCTAAGTTCCATTGCAAATTATCGCGATGACAGTATGATCGTTTCTTTATCTGTCATGTTAAGTTGACATTTTGCCTCAATTCGGGTAATCATGATTAGCCTTCGTCGACGAGAAAAACACAATGTCTTGACGCGAAATAAAAACATGTCTTCCGAAGTTCCGCGCCGCGTCACATCGATTACTTGACCTATCAACGAGGATGTAACGGAGCGTACTTCCACACCGGTGAGGTCGACTCATCATTGATATACACCAAGTTATCAGTGGAGTCGACCGTCAGCATCACCAGCCGTGACAAAAACAATTGTCAAATGTATCGATATTAATAAAACGTTTTGCAGACTTCGCTCGGACTAGTTATTTCAATGTAGTAGTTTATTTATTGAAAATTTACTTATTTATAATATAGACCATGTTTAGCTAATTATGAACAATATACACAGAGGGGAAAATGTTTTTAAAATTGAAAGTGAAAAAGGAATAAGTCTTAAATTCCAAAAATATATTGCGCGCTCAGCAGAAATGGGCAGCGTCACTGACAAAATGTCTGAAACTCCGGAGTAATTCCCTTGACAGGATTTATATTATGTCGGGGAGACCGGAGCTAGTTGTAAACATTTTCAGTTAAAGTCACTTTTTTGTGTGAAAATTATGTTAGATGCATTAATTTTGTCAACATATACATTACAAATATTATTCGTATTAATAAAATGTATCATACCAATGATATTCCATGTCATAGTTAGGTATATATGTGAAGTTTCCCAGGCGCGGTCGACTACAGCAACTAGCCCCGTAAGCGGGGCAAGTTGTTACACCATACAGGACACGTTGCTACAGCAACGACCGCATGGATAGCAAAGCAAGTGTCACTCGTTCACGTCACTGCTATTGCATTAATTATATTATACACACCCAATGGGTCTATATCTTATACATTTTGTGTGTATAACAATGTAGATGTTTAGAACTTCATATATTAAGCTTTTAATTTTTAGTTTACCAAAGGGGACACTTTCCCCGGATTCTTTTATACCAAACAATTGTGGATGGAGTATGAATTAGTGAATGACAATATACAACTAGCCCCGGTCTCCCCTACGAACAAGTCTAAGTTTGTTTAACAAACTTAGTGCATCACGTTGATGTGCAGTAAACAATTAAATTGTGAATGAGGAATTTATGAATCAAATTATTCGACCACTTTTCGTAATCACTGTGATTATATTCTTGATTTTCCACTTGGCCGTATGATACTCCACTGGGTTTGCAATGCTTCATTGTCAACTCAGTTCCATTTTGATGATATTAAGGTTATTTTGTGGAAACCCAATCACTTAAATGTCAACATACAAATATAGAACCAACGCAAGCTGCTTGAAAATCAGTATGGATAAGTTTTCTCAGCAAACAATACTACTGTGGATCTTTTACATGTATATTATATTGGTGTTTAAAACAATTTATTTGTGAAATTATCTAGCCATTGTAACTTTATTGTATTTATACATTTATCGTTTACTCAACAGCCGTCATTGTGACGTCATTGTCGTTGCTATGCGTCGTCAACCGGGACACAACATTGCAACACTTGCCGTGTCGTAGGTGTCCATGAGCCGCACAGTCAGCTCCTGGCCGTCCACCGTCTCCACTTTGCCGTATGTGCCTTCTGCCAACACATTAACACAACTACTAATACTTTTTTAAGTGAAAGAATGTGGTCAAACTATGTCAGATACAGAGACAAGAGGAACAAAGGCAGGGAGAGAAGCTGAGAGAGAGAGAGAGAGAGAGAGAGAGAGAGAGAGAGAGAGAGAGAGAGAGAGAGAGAGAGAGAGAGAGAGAGAGAGAGAGAGAGAGAGAGAGAGAGAGAGAGAGAGAGAGAGAGAGAGAGAGAGAGAGAGAGAGAGAGAGAGAGAGAGTGAGAGAGAGGCAGAGAGAGAGAGAGAGAGAGAGAGAGAGAGAGAGAGAGAGAGAGAGAGAGAGAGATAGAGAGAGAGAGAGAGATAGATAGAGAGAGAGAGAGAGAGGCAGAGAGAGAGAGAGAGAGAGAGAGAGAGGCAGAGAGAGAGAGAGAGGCAGAGAGAGAGAGAGAGAAGAGGGGGAGAGGGCAGATAGAGAGACAGAAGCAGAGGCAGAGGCAGAGGCAGAGGCAGACAGAGAGAGAAAGAGAGAGCAACATGGCAACAGAAACGCAAGATGGATTAAAGGAGCAATAAATTATGGATCAGAAAGACGACTCCACCAAAAATCATTATTCGTATATAAGGTAATTATAGTGCAATATTTAATTAATTTATTTGAATATAAAGCACCTTATTGGTGTGTGGTGGTCACGTGTCGCTTTGGTGAATATATACATTTTATAACAGTTTTATATTTGAGTTGATTTGTGTTTTTAATAGTTTATGTATATATTTACAATCCAACTGTAAAGTTGCCAACAATAAACGGATTCATTTGAGCTTTATAGTGTATTAAGTACATTGGTTCCATGAGGTGTACCTTAGGCTACACATTTATAAGGCAACACAAGTACCTGTCGAATGATCAGCTATAGCGCATGTTAACAATCTAACGTGTTGTCAGGAGACATGCCAGACACACGCTGGTCTATTCTAACTTGTCTAACACCATGAAAAAGTAACCTTCATACGTTCGTTTGCACAGCTTTGGAAATAATCATATATATATATATATATATATATATATATATATATATATATATATATATATATATATATATATATATATATATATATATATATATATATATATATATATATATATATATATATGTATATATATATATATATATATATATTATTTCAAAGCTATATATATATATATATATATATATATATATATATATATGTTAATATTATATATATATATATATATATATATATATATATATATAATATATATATATATATATATATATATATATATATATATATATATATATATATATATATATGATTATTTCAAAGAATATATATATATATATATATATATATATATATATATATATTTATATTATATATATATATATATATATATATATATATATATATATATATATATATATATATATATATATATATATATATATATATATATATATATATATATATATATATATATATATATATATATATATATATATATATATATATATATATAATATAATTGAAGGATGCTTGCCAAAAAACTTTTTGTAAAAATTACAAAGTATTTTCGAAAGAAATCAAGCTGATGAATAATAGTAATTTGTCTCTTCCTAATGTTAGTGATGGTGTGATTCCGTCACACAACATTGTTAATATGTGGAAATCTCACTAGGAGGATTTATTTAATTGTTTAATTAAAGACAAAGATGTAAATGATCTTTTAAAAATGTTGAATATGAGATGGACATAGAGGTGTCACAGATTATCCAGGCCATAAAAGATCTGAAAGACAGTAAGAGTTGTGGCTTGGATGGTATATATGTGGAGCACCTTAAACATTGCAGTGACATAATAATTCCACTGTTATCTATGTGTTTTACTAGTTTGTTTGTCCGTGGTATTTTACCTGAATCTATGATATCTGTTGTACTTGTGCCAATTATTAAAAACAAAAATGCTAGCATATGTAGTAACAGTAACTACAGACCCATTGCTCTAGCCAGTATTGTGTCCAATGTCTATGAAAAGTTAATTTATGACCATATTGCTTACAGCTTGAGTACATGTAGCAGTCAGTTTGGCTTCCAAGGTAAACACAGTACAGATATGTGTATATATGTCTTCCAGGAGGCTGTATTAAAATACCGTGGTTTGAATAGTAATGTATATTCATGTTTATTGGATGCATCCAAAGCATTTGATCGAGTAAATCACTATGTTCTATTTGAGAAACTCATAAAGCAAGGCATACCCTTGTACATAGTTAGAATTCTAGTATTTTGGTATACTACTAAAAAAATGTATGTACACTGGAAGTATATCATGTCGGACAGTTTTTCTGTTACTAATGGTGTACGTCAGGAGGAATTCTCTCCCTGTATCTTTTTTGTGACTACATGGATGATCTCAGTAAAACATTAAATGATGTAAATGCTGGATACATTATAGGTGCAGCATTGATTAACCATTTGATGTATGCTGATGATTTAGTGCTCTTGGCTCCCTCATCCATGGGTTTATCAATGTTGCTGTCTGTCTGTTCAGATTATGGTCTAGAACATGATATCAAATACAACAGTACCAAAAGTAATGTTATGATATTTTGTTGCAAAAAGTTCAAAGATATACATATGCCAAACTTTGTGTTAAATGATAAACTATTGACAAGAGTTAATAAATGTAAATATCTTGGACATGTTCTCACTGAAGATCTCAGTGATGATGATGATATGGCTAGGCGGTATCAGAGAATTTATGTTCAGGGTAATGATGTAAAATGTATTCTGTTTAAATCATACTGTACTTCATTATATACATGTTAGTTATGGTATAATTATAAATCGGAATCAATTAGAAAATTATGTGTAGCATACAATAATGTGTTTAGATGTTGTGCAATGAACCAAAGAATTGTAGCGCTAGTTATGTTTGTGTCACGGGGATTACCCACCTGCAAAATGTTGATCAGGAAAAATGTGTGTAGTTTTATGACATGTAAGTTGGGTAATACAATATTACAAAGTATTATGAATAGTGATGCATTATACACATCACCACTGTGTCATCATTGGATAAATATGCTACATATTTAAAGTTTTTAGTCATTATAGTCTAGTCTTTATATGGATGTATTATTCCGGAATAAAGTTATTGAAATGAATTATTGAATTGAACTGAATATATATATAATTGCTGCTTAGAATTTGGAACAAATTCACGATACATTCACATGCATGTTTTTTAAAATAACAAGTAATACTTTACGCTCCGTTGCTTAGGAAATACACCTTGTATTGTAGAAATAATACTTTGTTGAATATTGACAAACAACCACACGCCACTCACTCCACTCACTCCACTCACTCCACTCACGCAACTCACTCCACTCACGCCACTCACTCCACTCACGCCACTCACTCCACTCACTCCACTCACTCCACTCACTCCACTCACGCAACTCACTCCACTCACGCAACTCACTCCATTCACTCCACACATGCCATTCACTCCACTCATTTCACTCACTCCACTCACTCCACTCACTCCACTTATATCACTCACTCCACTCACTCCACTCACTCCACTCACGCAACTCACTCCACTCACGCCACGCACTCCACTCACGCCACTCACTCCACTCACTCCACTCACTCCACTCACTCCACTCACTCCACTCACTTCACTCACTCCACTCACTCCACTCACTCCACACACGCCACTCACTCCACTCACTTCACTCACTCCACTCACTCCACTCACTCCACTCATATCACTCAGTCCACTAATTCCACTCACTCCACTCATGCCACTCACGCCACTCACTCCACTCATGCCACTCATGCCACTCGCTCCACACACTCCACTCACTCCACTCATGCCACTCACTCCAGTCACTCCACTCACTCCACTCATGCAATTCACTCCACTCACGCCCCTCACTCCACTCACTCCACTCACGCCACTCATTCCACTTACGCCACTCATGCTGCTTACTCCACTCACGACCCTCACTCCACTCACTCCAGTCACGCCACTCACTCCACTCACTCCACTCACCCCATTCACTCCACTTGTGCCACTCACTCCACTCACTCTGCTCTCTCCACTCATGCCCCTAACTCCACTCACTCCACTCACTCCACTCACGCCCCTCACTCCACTCACTCCACTCACGCCACTCACCTCATTCAAGCCACTCACTCCACTTACGCCACTCACGCCACTAACTCCACTTACGCCACTCAAGCCGCTCACTCTACTTACGCCCCTCACTCCACTCACTCCACTCACTCCACTCACTTCACTCATGCCACTCACGCCCCTAACTCCACTCACTCCACTCACTCCAATCACTCCACTCACGCCACTCACTCCACTCACGCCACTCACGCCACTCACGCCACTCGCTCCACTCACTCCACTCACACCACTCACGCCACTCAGTCCACTCACTCCACTCACTCCACTCACTCCACTCACGCCATTCAGTCCACTCACTTCACTCATTCCACCCACTCCACTCACTCCACTCACTCCACTCACTTCACTCATGACACTCAATCCACTCACATCAATCAGTCCACTCACTCCAATCACGCCACTCACTCCACTCACTCCACTCACACAACTCACTCCACTCAATCCACTCAGTCCACTCACACCACTCACTCCACTCACGCCACTCAGTCCACTCACGCCACTCATGTCACTAACGCTACTCACTCCACTCAGTCCACTCACTCCACTCACTCCACTCACACCACTCACTCAACTCACTCCACTCACTCCACTCACGCCACTCGCTCCACTCACGCCACTCACGCTGCTCTCTCCACTCATGCCCCTAACTCCACTCACTCCACTCACTCCACTCATGCCACTCACTCCACTCACTCCACTCACGCCACTCACTCCACTCACGCCACTCACTCCACTCAATCCACTCACTACACTCACGCCACTCATGTCACTCACGCTACTCAGTCCACTCAGTCCACTCAGTCCACTCAGTCCACTCACTCCACTCACTCCACTCACTCCATTCAGTCCACTCACTCCACTCATTCCACTCACTCCACTCACGCCACTCACTCCACTCACTCCACTCACTCCACTCACACCACTCACTCCACTCAGTCCACTCTCTCCACTCACGCCACTCACTCCACTCACTCCACTCACACCACTCACTCCACTCACTCCACTCACTTCACTCACGCCACTCACTCCACTCACTCCACTCAATCCACTCCCATCAATCAGTCCACTCACTCCAATCACGCCACTCTCTCCACTCACTCCACTCACACCACTCACTCCACTCAGTCCACTCAGTCCACTCACACCACTCACACCACTCACTCCACCCAGTCCACTCACGCCACTCATGTCACTCACGCTACTCAGTCCACTCAGTCCACTCACTCCACTCACTCCACTCACACCACTCACTCAACTCACTCCACTCACTCCACTCACGCCACTCGCTCCACTCACGCCACTCACGCTGCTCTCTCCACTCACGCCCCTAACTCCACTCACTCCACTCACTCCACTCATGCCACTCACTCCACTCACTCCACTCACGCCACTCACTCCACTCACTCCACTCACTCCACTCACGCCACTCATGTCACTCACGCTACTCAATCCACTCAGTCCACTCACTCCACTCACTCCACTCACTCCATTCAGTCCACTCACTCCACTCATTCCACTCACTCCACTCACGCCACTCAGTCCACTCACTCCACTCACTCCACTCACACCACTCACTCCACTCACTCCACTCACGCCACTCACTCCACTCACTCCACTCACACCACTCACTCCACTCACTCCACTCACTTCACTCACGCCACTCACTCCACTCACTCCACTCACACCACTCACTCCACTCAGTCCACTCACTCCACTCACGTCACTCACTCTACTCACTCCACTCACACCACTCACTCCACTCACGCCACTTAGTCCACTCAGTCCACTCACTCCACTCACTCCACTCACGCCACTCAGTCCACTCACTCCACTCACTCCACTCACTCCACTCACACCACTCACTCCACTCAGTCCACTCACTCCACTCACTCCACTCAGTCCACTCAGTCCACTCACACCACTCACTCCACTCACGCCACTTAGTCCACTCAGTCCACTCACTCCACTCACTCCACTCACGCCACTCAGTCCACTCACTCCACTCACTCCACTCACTCCACTCACGCCAATCAGTCCACTCATTCCACTCACTCGTCCATATTTGGCCAAAGAATAATTGTTTCCTGAGTGTCGTGTTGTTATCTTACACGGCGCCTGGTGCACAGTTTATACAGAGTCCGCAAAATGTGGAATTTAAGAAAAGGAGCAGGCTGAACATGTTAACACGGAAGTGGATCCGTTCAGGACAGTCGCACTTACAAGATGGCGTAGATTTCGTACACCGAGGTATTTCTGTAGATTGTGTTGAAAGAAAAACACCCGCCAATTGTCGATCAGCCCACAGCAATAGGTCAGGACTATCTATCTCACATTTGCTATAAGTTACGTTCATGATTAACCCTACATGATTAAACCTACTTGTATAGAGTTTGTAGAAATTGACTTATTATATAGAACTAGCTGAGTTGCCCGGCGTTGTAAGGGAGAAAAAGGCAACGACTGCAAGAGCTTATGACTCCTTGGACTACCCAATGAAATGTTGGTAGGACAATGCCATGGCAATGACAAATCACGCCAACAGAATCATGTATAACTGCCGGTTTCACGAAGTGTTCTGTGGACGTTTGACGTAGATCATATAGCAATCGTAGAAACACCCAGACCGGTGCTAACAACTGCACACGTGTAGTATTGCTCGGTGCAAATATAGATACGTATCACCACTCAATGGCGCAGCGTACTATTTGTTGAATGTTTATTTTGGAAACACCGTTTCCATCATAGCTTCCTCGGGGAATTTCGAATATGTTTTAATGTACGAACCATCACAATGGACCTTCGGGTACCATGGGCCCCCGGGTACCATGGGCCCTCGGGTACCTTGGCCCCCGGGTACCATGGGCCCCCGGTACGCCTACAACATTTCAGCCCTACACATATGAAACTGACATACTTTATTATATAGACATTAATTGTGTCGATATTACTTGTTGATTTGTGTAACAAGGCATCGCAAACGTGTACTGCATTAACATACAACATGGAATACGTCTTGAAACCACCTATATTCTATACCAAATGAGAATTTCGGGTGGATGTTTTCTGGATTGTCAATGTTTAATGCAATGTTTTTGAAACATAACGACTGCACAGGCGTCGCAGTACCTTGTTGTTGTTTGGTAGCGACCGGCAACTGATGTTTTCTGCTTCTAAGATAATAACAAGGGCATACATTATTTTATATAAAGAAATATGTTAATAAATTGTCTTAGTGCTATTTGAGGCTTCACACGAATACGCTAATACTGGTCTCGCCAAGACAGAGCATTCGACAAGCACAGCGACGACTTACCCAGGGTCGGATCATACTCCATGATAAAGCGACGTGTTATGTGCTTTACCGTGAGAGCTGGAAACAAAAGTATACATCGTTACAAATTTTAAATTGTTCGATAATACAATTATATCAATGCGCACGCGCACACACGCACGCGCAGCACGCACAGCACGCACATATATACCTACTCACATACGGACACAGACGCACCGAAATACGAGGTCCTTCAACGACACGATTGGTACGCCTGGATACAAAGATTTAGTACCAAATGAAGCGCCACGAACACGTTAACAGCCGCCTGCTTTTTCTTAATCGGTCCATTGGCTTTCAGACGCACCCGTCGAAACGAGCCCATGCACAAGACGGCACAGACCGCGATACGGCCACCACTCTACTGTGTCAGAAGCATTAAGAGCAGCACTTTGGTTAGTCCAGTCTGTCCAACGTTCCTACGTAGCATTTGTTTTCTGTCAGTCTCACTAGCTTGTCTGTCACGAGCAGTCTGGGCAGTCGCGCCATGCGAGGAGTGCCGCTCTTACGCAAATCCCGGCCGCGTCAACGCGATACGAGCAAGGTTACACGATCTATAACTTTTATTCCTCCACCCTTTCGTGGCAGATTAACTACGGCCAAGTTGTTCTGAAGTTTGTAGTGCCCGACTCGCTTCATCTCGTCCCCACTTCCATGGGGAGTGTTCAACTTTCCTGGCACTAGATTGCAACATACGGCGGAAGGTCGAAGTTTAGACGCAGGGTGGATGTGCGCACATGAATTCGACAAAATACGTTGGTTTCTAATACGCAGTGCTGCCCGTCATCCTCGACTAGAAGAATCACGGACACGGGCATTTAAGCACATTGAATATTTGAAGACTATCTAACTTCGAACTACCAGAAATATTTTCTTCAAACTTAAGGAAAGTAAAACTCAAATAAAAGAACAGAGTATATCGAATATAAGAATTTGTTTCGCTTAAAGAAATATGCAATTTGCAAGTGTTGATACCCATCTTCGGTGTTATAGTTTTTATTTTTTGGATTGTAGTTTGCAATATACTACAATATACTATATCCTATTCCGTCTTAAATGAGTTACGAGCCATTTTTATGGTGTTCAAAGTAACCCCATAAAAGAGGTTACTTTGAACGCAGCATTTAAGGGGGTGACATTTCACACCAACTATATGTAATTACTAAAAATTAAAGAGTAAACATATGTATTAACAAATTATGATTTAGTTAACCAGTGAAACACATAGAAACACTAATAATATTATATATTTTTATTTAAATCTAATGAGAATATACGACAAGATACAACCCAACCCTCACCGCAACTATAAAACGTGATCTCCGTCGAATTTGGCGCCACCTATCTTTATCTACTGCTAAAACAATATTAACAGCAGTAATTAGTAGCCGCCTTGACTACTGCAAAACACTAGTAAATAAAATTGCTAAAAGAGACCAAGATAAACTCCAATAAACACCCATGACGCCTCGTTTTCATCATCACTACCACTACCTAAAGCGAAACAAAAGTCATAGTTTTTAGACAATGCACCTAAAAGAGTTAATGAAAACTAGCCATTTGCAACTACAGTCAAGAATATAACGTAAGTGGTTTTCTCAGAATTTGTTCTCCAAGTGGGATATTCTGACGAAATCTCAGTTTCCCTTAAGAAATCGACGCAGCGAGAATTCGGTTGAGTGCTTTCGACCGAAATCGAAAGGCCGAAGCAACGCACACTCTCAGTCAAGATAACTGCGAAGTTTAGTGAACAAAGGCCAACATATGTTGCATAAGTTGAGTTTAGAATAACGAATGAGCTAGAAACCACAGGCCACCCATGACATGTCGTGGCGAGTGTGTCAAGCAATCTGCCTGTGTATGCACAGGACGATATCGGAATGTATAGGCGGCGTGCCCGCGTGTGCATGACGATGTGCCCGCGTGTGCATGACGACGTGCCCGCGTGTGCATGACGACGAGACGACCCGTAACACGAGTTACTCAACCCAGGTGTAGAAAACATGTTCCCACTTCACGCAATAGCTGCTGCCCGGGGTGATTCACATAATTGAGGAATTCCGCAGATTCCGCCAAGTAACCACTGACAGCGTTTCATCTGTGGGGCCTACTGTCCGAATTAATGTTACATTCGTTACACGAAGAAGCCGACATTATCTGTTATCACACAATGAAGTAAATGAACTGTCACTTTTTGCGTCACCTGTGTCACAGTCCAAACATGTTTAATCCACGTGTGGCCTACCGTTGTGTAGTTTTCAATGATGTTTCTAAAAGGAATAAAACACGGCATGCTAGCACGGACACATAATATTACATGGTGGTGATCGGTCAACATTATGTGGCTCTCTCTCTCTCTCTCTCTCTTATATTATATATATATATATATATATATATATATATATATATATATATATATATATATATATATATATATATATATATATATATATATATATATATATATATATATATATATATATATATATATATATATATATATATAATATATATATATATACATATATATATATATATATATATATATATATATATATATATATAT
The DNA here is from genome assembly GCA_033239005.1 of Lamellibrachia satsuma. NCBI lineage: Eukaryota > Metazoa > Annelida > Polychaeta > Sabellida > Siboglinidae > Lamellibrachia > Lamellibrachia satsuma. The sequence continues at coordinate 1,538,219 of BSQZ01000081.1, read as the reverse complement.
ATATATAAATATGAATATACATATATATATATATATATATATATATATATATATATATATATATATATATATATATATATATATATATATTGTGTGTATATGGTAGTGATCGGTCAATATTACGTGGCTCTCTCTCTCTCTCTCTCTCTCTCTATATATATATATATATATATATATATATATATATATATATATATATACATATATATATATATATATATATATACATATACATATACATATACATATACATATACATATACATATACATATACATATACATATACATATACATATACATATACATATACATATACATATACATATACATATATATATATATATATATATATATATATACGTACTGCAAATGTTTAATAAAAAAACAAGTATGCTACAAGTGACTAAAACAACACGTAATCGTGTTAACTCAGTATCGGCATTATTGCAAACTAGAGGCACGGAAGTGTAGTAACGGTAAAAAAATATATTTATTCGTACGACAATGTGTACAATTCAATTACAATTGTAGTATCTTTGCACACAAAGAGACTAACACGTCTTTGAAAAAAGTGCTACATGCATTCTCTATAGTATTCAGCACATCCTTTATTGTGAAACTGTGTTTAATAGTTTCTCATCCAGCCCCTTCTGATAGTGGTTCTGAATGATACAACAACCATAGCAACAACCATAGGTTTCATGTTACAGAAAGTCGTGTCATCAACTTTGAACTGAGACAAGGTGTCATTGAAACTTACATGAACATATAAGACATATATATATATATATATATATATATATATATATATATATATATATATATATATATATATATATATATATATATATATATATATATATATATATATATATATATAGAGACATACATGAAACAATACCCCAAATGGCTAGATTGCCTTCTCAAGAGAGCCTATCCAAACTGTTGTTGCATTTTAAACTACTCTGTATAAAGCGAACCATTCGATTCATGATATGAATTTGAATCGGGAAACATTCTGCTAAAAGTGATAGTAATACCATAAACAACATTGAGTGCAAACTGGTAGATTAAAATGTTTCCTGATACATTTGTGCCAAGTAAATTAAAACGCACCATAGACCATAGAAAGAGGAACAGTGTGACATAACTGATTGACGTTGTGTACTTATATTACAAAACCAAAATATTTTAATGTAGTGACTAGCACATCCGCCTTTTATGCCAAAAGACGCAAACCGGACACGGTACATTTGGTGTATAAATCTGGCTCTCCACATTGTGGACTGTGTATTCCTTGTAACTCGGATCACGTCTATGCCGGTCCCGTCTCAATTTGTGACGTTAAAGAACCACTGAGGTCAGCTTCGATAAAGTTCTGAAAAGGCTAACCAGTTGAATGAGACCTCAAAAGACCATAACATTCTAACCACAATATAATTATAAAGACTATAGTCAGAGAATAGAACGTTGCAGAGTGCTGGAAACAACTATATACTAGAAACTCTGTTATATCAGCTGTGTTTTAATAACAGTTGTTCATCAGCAGATGTTAATCAGTACACAACAAGCTCCACTACACTTTGCTTTTTCCATTGTGATAATATTAGCACACCTGATTTGAGTCACGTTGATTATTGATACAGTATGTCGCTTGAGAACATTTTCCGCTTGTTCCGTTCTGTGAACATTTGACAAACATTTTCCAGATCAATCTCCATGCCGTGGTTCATGAGCCCAGAAAACTGACCCCTCCCATCCTGTTGCCTAGGTAGGTTTTGACCCGTCGCAGGCAGGGGAATGAACGCTCTGCCTCACAACTTCCAACAGGAATAGTGCAACGGATCCTCAACAGGGTGCGGATGTTCGGGAAGATGTCTTCATCTGCGTGCTCGAGACATTCAGCCAAGTTAGGCGAGGACGATGACTGTGTGGGCTTTGTGGGTCTCAAATAGCGCTGCCATTCCTTCACCTCAGCTCGCAGCGAAGAGACGTTTGGCATGTCTGACTCCCAGAACATCAATCCGTCCACAGTATATTGTACATTTCCCGTCTCTGTAATGACCCCGGAGAGTAGAGCAAGAATCGCTATACCCTTCCTGCTTTCTGAGTTAAATCGATTGTGGAATTCGGCAGACAGGTGATCACAAAACGGGATTGCCAGATTGCGCAGGTAGTGCTCCCGTGGGGATGTGCTGAGGCATTGGCTCTTTGCATCTGCCGGGAAGATCGGGGTGTCCTTAGTGCTGCCAGAAGTGTGGCTAAACGTGTAGTATCTTTATACCATACACTGTACTCCTCTTCTATTTCCTGTCTAATCGTTATCATTCGTTCCCTGGTTTGGTCGATCATACTGTACGTTTGATATATGTCTAAGTCCCTCTTTTGAAACTTGGAGACCATGGGCCTGACATTCTCCAAAACATTCTTGATGGTGATGAATGCAATGATGACACGTGACGAAGTGAGACTGGTTAACAGCCCTTGCGCCTTCGTCCTGGTCTCCTTATTCCAACTGTCCATACAACCTCCTCGTAAATGTAATTATATTCAGACATATTCAGTACGGCCTCCAGACATTCACGCAAGAACTCATCCATGTCATAAAACGTGTCGTAGTATGTGCGACGCTTCACTCATCTGGTCTGGCACATTCCGACAAGTTTCTTTTTCCTCATATCTGGTGCCAGATGTTTTAGGATTCGTTCTAGGAATCGTTGTCTTTTGGGGGACAGATCGAAGAAAAGGAATACTGCATTGCGAGTGTCGATCTTATTCCGGGTGGCAGGTAGTCTACAGGCATTGGCGATGCTCAAATCATTCTGGATGATTGTTGATGTACGCTGCGCATTTTTCCTTCCGATGTCAAGATGTTCTCGAAGTGTGTCGTCGCTTTGGGTCATCATCTCCAGAATTGCCCAGAAGTTTCCCCTGTTGGACGATGTACTTGTCTAGTCATTCCTGTGGCCTCGAAGTGGCAATTTTTGTTTTCTACAAAATACAACTGTTTCTATGATGCTCTTCAGGACGTGAACATTTTTCTTGTACGTATTCTGGTTGGACTGGTTTATCAAGTAGGGCAAGGAACGTTCTGGCATCTGTTGATGTTGAATCATCAATAAGCCAAGTTGTACCGCGTCTTTATGATATTGGAGGTTCTGGTGGTTTTCCAGAATATTGTGCAGTATTTGCAGAGACCGCCGCCATCAGCGGGCTGTAGACCGTCCGTACCTTAGTAGACCAGCCGTCCGTACCTCTGTAGACCAGCCGTCCGTACCTCTGTAGCCAAGAGTTCTGGAAGACCTTCGTTTGGTTCGTCTTGCCACGGACAATTGTCTGAGTGACAAATTAGGGAACATACGACCTCTGCAAATCGGATTGGGGAATCGTCAACCACTGCAGTTTTGATTGGAGAATCGTCGACCACTGCCGCCTTGATTGGGGAATCGTCGACCACTGCCGCCTTGATTGGGGAATCGTCGACAACTGCAGTCTTGATTGGGGAATCGTCGACCACTTCCGCCTTGATTGGGGAATCGTCGACAACTGCAGTCTTGATTGGGGAATCGTCGACAACTGCCGCCTTGATTGGGGAATCGTCGACCACTGCCGCCTTGATTGGGGAATCGTCGACAACTGCAGTCTTGATTGGGGAATCGTCGACCACTGCCGCCTTGATTGGGGAATCGTCGACAACTGCAGTCTTGATTGGGGAATCGTCGACCACTGCAGTCTTGATTGGGGAATCGTCGACCACTGCCGCCTTGATTGGGGAATCGTCGACCACTGCAGTCTTGATTGGGGAATCGTCGACCACTGCCGCCTTGATTGGGGAATCGTCGTCCACTGCCGCCTTGATTGGGGAATCGTCGACCACTGCCGCCTTGATTGGGGAATCGTCGACAACTGCAGTCTTGATTGGGGAATCGTCGACCACTGCCGCCTTGATTGGGGAATCGTCGACAACTGCAGTCTTGATTGGGGAATCGTCGACCACTGCCGCCTTGATTGGGGAATCGTCGACAACTGCAGTCTTGATTGGGGAATCGTCGACCACTGCAGTCTTGATTGGGGAATCGTCGACCACTGCCGCCTTGATTGGGGAATCGTCGACCACTGCAGTCTTGATTGGGGAATCGTCGACCACTGCAGTCTTGATTGGGGAATCGTCGACAACTGCCGCCTTGATTGGGGAATCGTCGACCACTGCCGCCTTGATTGGGGAATCGTCGACCACTGCATTCTTGATTGGGGAATCGTCGACCACTGCAGTCTTGATTGGGGAATCGTCGACCACTGCAGTCTTGATTAGGGAATCGAGGATCTCTGCAGTCTTGATTTGGGAATCAACGACCTCTGCAGCCAGTACTACGTGCTCGGTGTCCGCTGCATTACCTGGGCAACAAACGGCCAAAAATGGCTGCATCCAGAACGGTTTCGGCTCATGTTCTCTTGCTGAAATCTCTCACAGTATCGGCATGTCAGCAGAAAGTATACCACTAACTGAATTGCACACCAAGACAACACCAGTAGATCCATATTTTGATTTTGTATTTAAGAATAGCCGACAATATGTTATTTTCTCCCAATGTTTTTCTGAAAGTAAAATGAAATCTTGCTGACTGTGTTTACTATAACATTTAGTAAATTAATATAGTGGTTTACACAGATATCCGCGTTTCAACTTTCGGGGTTTGTGTACAAATGCCTAATTTGTAACAGTGGTCTTGCAATGCTAGGCAATGTATTACCTTCGTTGGGGCTTCTTTTCGGGTTCTTTGTTATACCAAATGCCATGAACGTTTTGACAGGTTACTATAGCAACGACACAAATAAAATGAATTCCTACATGAGCGAGCCTACACTTTTGCTTTTACACGAACCCTAGTAAATTAAGCTGATGGGGCTTGCTTTCCTTGGATAAATATAACACAAGCCTGGCTTAAATGGATGACGTAGACAGGTAACTTCTAGCATAAGTCTGGCTTTTACATTTAGTAGGGGCTACTGCCATAATACCAACCAGACAATATATATTCTTGAAATACGGTCGACAGGCCATTTAAAAAATAGCTAAGCCTAATCATTTCATTAAAAAATACATCACTCCTCTTGGCTTTGTGTTAAAATGAGCTCACTGACAGCGAAATGTGTTTTTAAAACGTGAATTAGTTGTTGTTACAATGATTACAATATTCAAAAACGTTGATGCTACGATAGGATAGTTAAAATTGTTGCATGTAGAAGTGCCAATTGTTATCTTGAAAGTCCGGTCCGAAGACCTGATGCAAACGATTTTAATCAAACGACCAACGCGTCTGTTGGGCGCGTCTGTTTAGATGTGTCGGGCGCAGTTGCTGGATCTGCGCAATCTGCAGATTGCGCAGATCCAGCAACTGCGCCCGACACATCTCTGAGCGCCAAACATTCCCATTGTATGTTCATTCTTTCGCGGGGAGACATGGTCAAACATGAGGTGGACGTGTGTGTGTGTGTGTGTGTGTGTGTGCGTGCGTGCGTGCGTGCGTGCGTGCGTGCGTGCGTGTGTGTGCGTGTGATGTGCGTGTGCAGTGAATATATGAACGACGTCACCGATAATGCTAAGAATAACTTTGGGCGCCACGTATATCGCCTGTGCTAGATCAGTGTCTGAAAACGTCGGCCTGCTACTAAAGAATTCGTACGTAGTAAGCGACAATGTTGACCTGTGTTGTTTCTTGGCAATGTATTTGTCCCCCGTTGACATGCAATTGCAATGGATTTTCTGGTACTCAAAAGGGGTGGGGTCCTGACTCCCTGGACCCCCCCTCTGGATCCGCCTATGTATAAGCAGCGCCACCTATTGCCATACCAATTCGGATGTATCAACGTTAAGACGACGACACTAATCATTGGGGGTTATATCAAAACATCGATGTTTCGTAAATAGATCTCTTTCACCCACAAATATAAATCATTTACCTATCACAATTCATAAGGTGCACACTTCGAATGATTGCGTTATGACGGTTGAATATGAACGGTAACTGATGGTTACAGCAGGAAGGACGAAGCCACTGGTCAGTGTAATTCAAAGTTTCTTGTAGGGGGAGAGAAGGTCTTACGCTAAATGAAGTTGGTTTCGTTTAGTATGAAATGTCGATGTTTTTAGATGACCCCTTATTGCTTATCCAGACTTCATTCATATATGAGTACCTAGATCTATGACATATGCCTGTTATCTTATTACACCCAGCTTCGTTCAAAGCCCTGCCTCCTCAATAGACGCACCTACGGGTATATATTTGCTGTTTACGCGACCCCAGTCGACACGACTGTGAGACTCGGGCGTAAGTAACGGCTCACAAAATGCGAACGCAGCTTTTCGGTACGGACATATCGCAAGTATTCGCCGAGGAACTCCCGTAAACATCAGACAGGTGCTTTTCTGGGTCGGCCGGTTCTGGGTCTGCGGGTAGATCGAGGATGAAAATACCTCCATCTTCAATTCAAGAACTCGAGCGCTCATTCCAGTTTGTAACAAATAACCTCCCTATGTAACCTCCCTATGTAACCTTCCTATGTACCCGGCCCCCTGACGTAAGCAGTTCAAAATTCCATGCTTCTTGACGTTGGAATCTCTTTAAAGTGGGAACATATTTTCCATAGCTAGATCCATGTAGTTTCTGCTGTTAAGAGTGCACCACGTGACATATCAATCAAGAATGGTGGATTGAAATAGTAGCCGAGCACTATTTAATTTTTTGTCATTTGAGCATTCATTTGACCTATTGTTTTAACATGTTTTATACTTTTAAGACTTGCATTATTAACATTTACACTTTTGTGTGAAACTTTATCAACTACTCATAAAAACTGATTGCTTCAGAGGCGAGGGAACGTTACATTGCACTTGACCTCAGAGGATGAAACAATTTAATGGTTTCACACGAAGACCGTCATAAAGGTTTAGGCGCGGAAAGTGATAAAGTTTTGAGACGACGACACGAAATATGAACGAGGCTAAGGACTACGACACTACAAACATCATAAACTAACTATCGAGGCATCGCAATAGTCGATGTGAGTACATTTAACTAACAATAATGATCGTCGATAGTACAGTGAACTATTGGTATACACAGCCATTGTTTCACGAGGATGCTGATACACAGCCATTGTTTCACGAGGATGCTGATACACAACCATTGTTTCACGAGGATGCGGCTTCAGAACAACGACACGAAGAACGCAATTAAGCGGACGATTTGTCAGCAGGGAAACTAGAACAATATACGTAATCACGGCGGTTGCTTATTTCAATCACCGGGTAACTTACTATACGTGTATTGTCTACGATAACGTTCTTATCTCCCCGACATATTGACACGGGTGGCTGGTGTACCTTCCTGGAACTCCTTAGTGTGTCAGTTGTGATGGCATCAGTACAGCAACTGGCGTCAACCCGTAACAATAATTGGACACTGATATTTCTGATCACCCGATAATTCGTAACTGGATGCCACTTAAACGAATACCGAATTAAACCGACGCTTATACTTTGCTTAGAACATAAAACAATTCGATATGTTCAGCGGCGTTCTGTTCTAATCTTCTGCCTGTTTCACTCACACGGACTCGCTTGCTCAGGCCGTTGTTGTGCACTCGAGGAACGTGTACACATTTCTCGGAATACGCCACGAGGCGCTAATCACCCTGATTGTGTTCCAGGAAGCTAACCGACCAGGTTTTCGTATCTCGACGTCAGCTCTTTGACCCAAATGTCTTATCTACTTTATAACTGTCTCCCTTAGTGTCGTCACGCGTTGAATCAGCATTCCTGTTGCTGGTATTACTTTGAAGTGACGGCTCGATTTGGTGTGTGTCTCTGAGGCCACGAATCAGTGGGACATTGAGCAATTCCCGCGAAGCTGTGAAGGCATGCAATAATTATTATAAATACTAATGAAAATGTTCATCAAGAATTCGATAAAATAAAAAAAAAATTATACACAACTATTAGACTCAACTCACATATGGTTGCCAAAAAGTAGACATGAGTTTAGTTTAATAGTTGTGCTAAAAGAAAATGTTAATGTCGTTATAAATACAGTTTGCAACAAATTATACCTCGTTTGATTCATCGTCAACCTCATTTCCCGCGTCACGTACGTGACTTGGCTCATTCCGCTCTTTATTTCCCGCGTCACGTACGTGACTTGGCTCATTCCGCTCTTTATTAAATGTCGCTGCCATTGAATGTTGAAACCGGTTCGCAGCATTATTGTGGCACATTATTGTGGCACATCGATCTAGTTATTGTTTTTATTGTGTTTTTGTTAAAAAATCCACCGTTCATTTGTTGGGCATTGCTACAGACGTACTGATAAAATTATATCAAGGTCCACCCAGTGGCAGCTATTGGAAGAACAAGCCAAGGCAGACCAGCCTTTACATGTATCGACTATCTAGAGGAAGACGTGGCACTGGAACTTATAAAGAGCTGCATTCAGCAACGAGCGATATAAATATCAGGTGACAGATGGTTGAAGCTAGCAGAGGACCACACGATGATGATGATAATGACTTATTCTCATATTTTGCATTTCGTGCGTGTCATAAAAAAAGATGCACTGATATAGTAAAAGAAGGTAGACTAATGAAATGTTAACAAGTGAATATATCGGGCGGAATGGTGAAGAAAACGAAACATGGATCTGTGCGCACAACGCGGAAACCTCAGAGGATAGTGTGGATACCAAATTATGTTTAAACTACACACTTGTCTCAGATAAGTTACACACTTGTCTCACATACTCGACGAAAGAAAAAGACGATGGGTTTTGTTTTGACAGCAAACTTTTGTTTATGATATATATATATATATATATATATATATATATATATATATATATATATATATATATATATATATATATATATATATATATATATATATATATATATATATATATATATATATATATAATATATATATAACACGATGTCCAATGCTTCTGGTACAAGTTGCCTTGCTTCGACATGGAACGGCGTAACTTTTCCAGATGAGCAGGTATCGTCTATCTCTGACCTCGATGTTCTCAATCACTGTCAAGTCTAAATATACGTTTAACACGCCCAGCGCCTCGGCCGGTGATGAAAACTGCAGATGAAAGAGCGACTTCCAGCTGCTGTGTCTTCCGAGAAAAACGCCGGGTTTTATGTTATTGTTGCGCAACATCCAGCGGGAGGTGTGACAGGGAACAGCGGGGAAGTGTGACAGGGAACAGTTAGACGGCCGCTGAACAACCGTGCAGACAACTTGAAAATCCGTTAACTCATGAACGCACGCACGCACGCACGCACGCACGCACGCACATACGTACGCAAACAAGCACGCACACACAGTATCCTCCCCAGTCTCCCTCCCTCCCTCCCTCTCTCTCGTTTCTCTTCAGTACCGTCTCCCACCGCCATATACATGCGAACATGCGTACACTAACATACATACATACATACATACATACATACATACATACATACATACATACATACATATATACATACATACATACATACATACATGCATGTGTATGTCTATGTGTAGCCCGCCCTGATCAAATATCTGTCAATTCTATTTTTAAGCATATTCACACTACTAGCATTAACACAATCATTTGGCAGTTTGTTCCATTCATTTATCACCCTCTGTGAGTTCTACTGCCTTCTTTAAGTTTGAAGAACGTATTCCTGTCAACATCCTCATAACCGTTCACTATTTTAAACACTTCTATTTGGTCTCCTCTTAGTCTCCTGGTTTCTAGTGTTGTCAAACAACATTGTAATAAGCGACTTTCGTAACTAAGGTCTCTCAATTCTAGAATCGTTTTAGTTGCTCTTCGTTGTATTCTTTCTAGCTTGTCTGTGTCCTTTTTACGATATGGTCTCCATGCTTGAATACAATATTCCAAATGTGGTCTAACTATTGCTTTGTACAGGGGTACAATTAGCTGTTTCTCCTTATACATGATAGTTCTCCTAATTAACCCTAGAATTTGATTTACTTTCGTAGCAGCAATACCACATTGCTCTGGAACTTTCATGTCAGCACTAAATGCTCCTAAGTCCTTTTCTTGTGTGGTTCTACCAAGTACAGCATCCCCCATTTTATATTCTTCGTCCATGTTTCCATGTCCTATGCGTATACATTTACACTTCCCAAAATTTAATAACATTTGCCATTTTTCTTACCATTTAACTAATTTATCTAGATCATCATGTAAACTGTGTTTATCTGTATCATTAGTAACCTTTCTGAATACTTTTGTGTCATCTGCAAATGTGAGTACTTTGCTAGATATGTCATCTTCCAAATCATTTATATATATTAAAAACAGTATAGGGCCTAATACTGATCCCTGTGGTACCCACTCAAAACAGATTTCCAGTTTGAAATTGTGGCTGCGATATCTCCCAATCCTTGCATGTCACACAACCTCCTCATAGTGAAAGCACCAGAGAAACGGTAACACGTTTTGTTATTTCCGCTTCGCAAATTCGTGTTTTACAAGCTCCCTCCAGGAGGCCGGATAGCCCGGTCACTGGGTCACCAGATTTCAACTGTAACACTTCGTTGCTGACGGGCTTCTCGGAATAGCCTGGAAGGTGATTTCCGGGGACAAGTATCAGATGTTCGCTGTTATCGCCATTTCTAGTGTGTGTCTGGTAAGTTTCTCGGTAACATGCGATGAGTTTTCGTCTCGCGTAATAGAGGTCTATACGTCATCGACCAATGTTTCGGTAAATACACATGCTTAGAAATAGCGTTCATGCCATGCGGAACCAACGAGTATAATTTTTTTTATAAATACCTTCTTCGTGATACCAGCGGTTTATGTCTGCATCAACCCTTGATGGATAGCCTAGATATGATTGTAAATCAGTAGAGTTGCTGCACTTGTAACCGAAGGTGATATAAAGGGTATAAAATGTCCCCAAATAAACTGTATTGCGCCGATACACGCTGATGTACGTTGTTTGTTTTATGTGTAGTATTTCGTGGTGTCTTTTTAGTTGATAATTCACATCAGGCCGACGCTTTTCTATGTTACGTACGGGAGACGATGTATTGCGTCACTACATCCGGTACAACAAATGACATACTTAATTGATCAGGGAAAGTTGTTACAACTGTAACATCGCGCGGGCGGCTCGCACCGATGGTTCAGCCAGCAAGTTGTGTGCTGACAATGGATGAAAGAACAACATGTATTTAACCACGACGTGTGAATGCTTTATTTCACTTGTGAAGCCTAATGTATTGGTTTATAACCAGTACTGTAAATGCTAGCTGCGTCAAACAAAATTAACAAATATCTCAGGAGGGAGGGTTACGCATAAATGATTTTGTTGGACTCTCAATAAGCCAATGGCTTCCTTGTCCACTTGTCATCTGGGTGTTTTGTCTTGGATGACAATCTTGTTCAATATTGTTATTTTTTATGACACAGTCCTATTTGACCAATTAACAAATATTGCACGATTCATTGAAATGTAGATGTTCGTGCGCGTGTGCGTGAGTGCGTACGTGTGTGTATCAGTCAATCAAGTAGAAGTCACATTACATATATATTGCCATTCACTATTTCATACATCTAACACACACACACAAAAAAAGTTACTTTAACTAAAAATTGTAACAACTAGCCCCGGTCTCCCCTGTTGTGTTAATAAACGTGAATGTGGCGTTATTAATAATACAATATGACAACCGGTTCACGAGAATGTAAACACCTATGTTGGTGTGCATTTTCACGTCATCAGAACCGACTTTATCACAATTGTTGACTGCATCCCGGACAGAACGATCGCGCTTATATCTTCACCAGATAAACCAGCACCGCCTGGTGTCCACCCACGTATCTCTCGCACAAATAAGCATCAACAGCAGCAACATCCGACGTGGGCCGAGTCAGTGCATCAGACGAGTTCCGCTAGTCCGTTAACGCCTCCTTTCTGTTTAACACCGGAATTCGCCGCGTGTAGAATCCGGTTTTTGGCATTCCGCATTTTGCGGTGAAATGTTTGGCATATTCCATCCGGAATAGTATCACTAACAACTTCACCGCTGACTGCTGGCGTGATTTCATCTTTAAATGTTGATCAGTGCAACCTTAGCTGTTCGCGCTAGCTTCCCCAAGAAGTTCAAATGACCAAATCATCATATATCACGCTGGATCTCTTCGAATGACAAACGTTCTCATGGGATTTGTCTAGAACGACGTTCTATATGATAATGATTCTTTGTATTGTTTGGTTTGATTGCGTGTGCAAACTGGGCTCTATAGGCACTGTGCATATCGTCATGAAATAAAGACGAAATTATGAAAACGAATCTGTGTTCTCATAGACCCTATTCCGACAATCCAGTGACGCGTTTAACTGTTAACTGCTAACTGTTAACGTTACTGCGAAACACACATTTTGCTAATCATCGCCGTTCCACTGGTTGAACGTATTCATCGGCTGTCTGCGTTGTTGGTGATTAACACACGTTTCCAGTGTGCATTGCATAAACCATATTTATTTTGTACTAACGTATGTGCACGAATCTTCGAAGCTATGAAATCGCATCTCGGTTGCACAGTGACAACTGGTGTTGTATGGACGGACGTTGAAGATTACGGTAATTTCCTCGTGGGTAAGAGGGTAAGACTTCGTTGAAGTTGCATTTTACTATAAAGAATATAGTGAACGTTGCATGAGAGATAAAAGCGGTTGCAATATGTTCCTTGGCTGTTAATGAAATAATCTCTACATCTTGATGGACAAGGTAAACTATCCGACAAACCTTACATAAAAATAATGTGATTAATAACTCAACATATATCTACAGAAAGAAACATTTCACTTTCTCGTTATTTTTTTAGCATTCTGTTGGAGATGATTGCTAACATGCATAAGCAGGAAATGTACAATTACACGGCATTAAACTTCTTCCGCCATGCATCATTTCGCGTCGACAGCTTGCACGCGGCTCACGCAGTCGCGCGTGTCAAAAAGTCACGTCTCCTTGCAACCCAGAGCCGCCCGGTGCGGGAAGAGGTGGCGAAGGGCAGAGATCGGGACAAGTGATGGCAGCCATAAGTTGAGCTAAACATACATAGCTCAGGCTGTCTGCGGCCATATCATGTCTCCGTTACATAGCTCAGGCTGTCTGCGGCCATATCATGTCTCCGTTACATAGCTCAGGCTGTCTGCGGCCATAGCATGTCTCCGTTTGTACATCGCTGGGCGATAAACAACACAATGTATTGTTCACGGACGTTGCTCTTCTTCTGCTACTTTAGTCGTAGTTGTCCTACTTCATAGCAAACGCCTCTACCTCTATATTCGGTCGTTCTTTGGCCAAAAAATTAAGTTCTTATATAACGCCGCATCCAATATTTAGCACTGCCCAAAGCGCTTTTCATTTCACCCCCCCCCCTCCCCCCAGCAGACGTGCTCAATCCAACACAAACTATATTTCTAAGAAGTGTTAAGCCACGCTACAATTACTGCACGAAGAATATTCGTTCACGTATATTATATCCACCACTGTCTATAGCCAGGTAGTCATGTATACAACTGCGTGAACTTGTGTTTCTTGTCACTGCAATCTTTATTGTTCAATATGTCCTTCTTGCATGCTGGCTTCCTGGTCTTGGTATGTTTACTTATTTTAAAATTCTGCATATCACCCAATCAACATGTCATATGTTCTGTGTCCCTGTTATACCACTTAAGCTGCCCTTGAACAAATTACATTGCTTGCCTATAAGCAACTGTACCGTGTATAGCCCAACTGGTTACACCTCGATATTATCACAATCCTCAATGGAAGATCACCATAATGTTAATTTCAAGCACATTAGTTATTCCACATGCAATTGGCGTGTGCAGACGTTGGAAGCCAACACAAGGGGTTGTCGCACTGTCGCAGACGCAGGAATTAGCCAAGAAAGGTGCTCACCACGATTAGTTACCTTCACGCTTACATCGCAGGGCGTGTGCCGACGTAATCTCGTCGCATTTAAATACCACCTGACCTCGATAGTGGGGGTGGGGTTGGAAATATATAAGATTTAGGTTCTCGTGGACATTGCATGTTAATTTGTAGCAACCATTAAAAATGCATTCTGCTGCATGCATAAATGCATTCTCCTGCATGCATAAATGCATTCTCCTAGAACAATTTTGCTTTTATCTGTTGACTTTTAACGACTAGGACCTAAGTTCAAATATGATTTTCGCCAAAAATCATCCTAGAGAGTTTAACTAGTCGTTTCATGCCATATATGTGTTAAATATTTTAACGAGAAATGTCAGTCCAATATCTGTGGACAATAACTAAACATCATTATCTCTCCAGTCAGGGTAAATATATGCTTTTTTATTTTATTTTAGGTGTAGGGTGTTCATTTAGAAAAATCTTTGTACTGAATGCGGTAAAACTAAAGAAATACGAGCGATGTGTCGGACGCCGGTCAGAAGAAATGGCAACAGCAATGCTTTTGTAAATTAATACATCCCAAAAGTTAGCTCGACCAGTTGTCACAAGTTAACATTTCATGTCTACTTGAATGCATTGCCCCCCCCCCCCCCACCGCACTATGATGCAAATACCGGGATGAGCCGCTGGTGGGAAGAGTAGCACGTGGGTAGATATAACCTTGGAGGTGCCAGTGAATTAGGATTGAGAGCCTCTATTCTCTATTGGCCGAGGCCATGTCCTTGTTAACATACGGGGTGTGTGCGAATCCATGGCAAGGAAGTTATTCGGATGTTAAAGCATTTTTCTGTACCGAAATAGGTATACCGGTGCAGAAAACCATTTGTCTAGATTTACTATAGCATTAAAGCGAAACAAAAGTCATGGTCTTCGGCCTATGCACCTATAAAAATTACTAAAACACAACCACTTGTAACTAAAATTAAGACTATCGCGCCCGTGGCTTATTAGGAACACCTTCATGAATACACATCTTAATTTCATGGGCCGCGCCATACTGTTACACAACCCTACCTTATGAGTGTGGTATTCTGATAATATTCGCACACCAAATGAAAACATATTTCTATATACACCTATTCCTATGCTTGCCAATAGTATTTTAGTAGGGTAATGCCATGATAATGACAACGTAATGTCATGGCAATGACAACGTAAGGCCCCAACATGAATGTAGGGGAACAACGCGCAAAAACGGGCCCCTCAAGCAAGACTTGTCATAAACAATTTGTTTTCTATATAATCATCTTCTCTAATTGTCTGACTACATATGTACTTATATATGGCGCTTTATTATCTAAATTACTATATCCAAAGGGTGTTTCAAAACACCACAAGATTGTTGTCTCTTTAAAAAATGTGCGAACAAAACGGACCCCTTCAACTCCACTTTTACTGCTCAGTCATCATCACGCATTTCGCAAACAAATGACCCACACTCGTACCATGCACAGTTCTGGTGTCCACGCCGTACATTGTCCACACTCGTACCATGCACAGTTCTGGTGTCCACGCCGTACATTGTCCACACTCGTACCATACACAGTTCTGGTGTCCACGCCGTACATTGTCCACACTCGTACCATACACAGTTCTGGTGTCCACGCCGTACATTGTCCACACTCGTACCATACACAGTTCTGGTGTCCACGCCGTACATTGTCCACACTCGTACCATGCACAGTTCTGGTGTCCACGCCGTACATTGTCCACACTCGTACCATACACAGTTCTGGTGTCCACGCCGTACATTGTCCACACTCGTACCATACACAGTTCTGGTGTCCACGCCGTACATTGTCCACACTCGTACCATGCACAGTTCTGGTGTCCACGCCGTACATTGTCCACACTCGTACCATACACAGTTCTGGTGTCCACGCCGTACATTGTCCACACTCGTACCATGCACAGTGCTGGTGTCCACGCCGTACATTAAAATGTGACATTTGGAAAACAGTGCTAATAGTTTAAGAAAACTGTCAAAACAATCTTTTTGAGCTCACCTGTTTATATTTACGTTTCGAGATCCCGACCAAAGTTTAGTAGCTATAGTGATCCCTTATGAGTTACTTAGCAGTGACATTTCACTGTATATAACACAGAAACGCCAAATGGGCGGGGCCAGGTTTGGATGTTGTTCCCCTACAGCTGCCGGTTTCACGAGATGTTCGTATGTGGACGTTTGACGTAGATCACGTTTGACGTAGATCACGTTTGACGTAGATCACGCAACTGGCAATTCGCAATTGTTCTCAGTTACGTAATCCACATGAAACGTCCACATACGTAATATCACGACTCCGGGGAATTTTGTTTTAGTTTTTTCATCCGAATGGACCCCCCCCCGGGGACGTCTACACAATTTCAACCCCATACACGTGAAACTGATGGAGATAGGAAGGAAGAAACAGACTACTTTATAGTATAGAAGCGTGGACTCTTATAGTATAGAAGCGTGGACTCTTATAGTATAGAAGCGTGGACTGTTATAGTATAGAAGCGTGGACTCTTATAAACACAGTTTTAATACTTAATGATAGCACTTGATCAGAATCTTAATATGAGATGAGATAATAACTAAATTACGTATTATTAGAATTGGAAATATTATTTGTCTTTTACGTGAAACAGTTTCTTTGGTGTTGCATTGCCGTAACATATCCTAGATTGACGACTATGTAAACATTACCCACTTTTTCAGCTGCTGTCTGAAGTCCACGAATTAAATTTACACAACAGCTTGTGTTTAACTTATGTACGAGCAGTGCATAACAATGTTATAATTACAATGACGTTACAATAATGGCAATTAAAATAATAAGCGGTTAAACAACAGTTTGTTATTTCGGTCCATGTCTAAAGTTCTAAACTGAGAACAAATGTTAAGCCATATAAGCTGAGTAAAATTAATTTTAAAATACTTATACCATTTGCACTGTAGTGAACATTTACGTACAATATGCAACAGTTGATTTCACAAAACCAGCTCTTACACAAAACGCAAATATCATAATGCTTGGCAATGTGTATGTTGCCTGGTGGGGGGGTTTCCGGTGTAGCATACACGTAATGCGACCATTTCAAGAGAAGGTATGTTTAAGCAGTGTTATTGCGTTGCAGAGTTAGTAACGAAGTCAGCTATACGAGATAAACTGTTTTTTAAACAAGACGCGAAGAAGTTTCTTATCGCAATGCGCAGACATTTTAGGTACCCAACCCGACACTGCTAACATTCCTTCTTACCCATATATTTGCCTTTTCAATTTGCTCTGGTATTCACGGACAAAAGCAGACCCTACGCCTACGGCTGCATTACTTATGCGCATGTTCTCGATGTCTCGGCCTCTTGGTGAGTGCACCCCGGTAGTTTAATTACCCAACACCGAATTCCGCGACTTCGTCCAACAACAAGCCCGGTTGACACTGGAGAGAGACGTCCGGGGAAGTGATTATCGTGGCTTCTCACAATACGTCAAGCCTCATCGACATCCGCTTGTGATGTCACAGTGGGCGTATGGGGAAACAGTAAAGACATCCCGCGACGTGACGCGAGGAACGACACGGATTATACGTAAAACGTAGGGTAGCAACTTTTCTTTTCGTTAGACACTGACTGCGCCTCGATGAGATGCCATTTATACATAGCCCATTTAAACTCCATCGTGTAGTCGTACGTGTGCGTGTGCGCGTGTGCGTGCGTGGGTGCGTGCGTGCGCACGCATTCGTGGGTATGTAACAGTAATGATGCAAAGCAAACTGTTTGACCAATTGTCTTGCGAGCAGAGGAGTTGACTCGGAGGTGTAACCGTTGCGTTGAAATATTGTCTGAATTATAAAAAAATGGAAAAAACTGTTCGGGGATCGTCAGTCCCCATCGACGAGGGTACGGGGGTACGGGGAATGGGGGTTGTCAGTCCCCATCGACGGACGTCCGGGGGTCGCCAGTCCCCCTAGACGTTATGCGACATGTGGATGCCACCGACAAACGGAATCTATTTGTTGAAATAAAAAAGAGGAAGCTTTCTCAACTTTCTGTCTGACATCTTATATTGCCACTTTCGAGGGATTAATATGCGCAGTTAGAAGACTGTGTCGCACTGGATGACAAATTCTACTTGCCTGCAATGGTATCTTGCATAAATATGAACATTAATTCGATTGCCCAACATCAGGGCGGAATGGAAACTCGTGTCTAACTAATCTGATACAGCACAGCTAATTAGTCTCATATGTGATATACACATTATCTAGGCAAAGACATGCGTTTCTACTGACAACGATAATCAACAAACACAGGACCAGGTAGACATACCACAGCAACGACGATGATGACTCTACGTCATGGTGATGACATTGGTGGTAAAGGCAGCGAGATGGTTGCTATGGTATCGGTGGTACTAGTGGTTGTTGTTGTTGTTGTTGTTGTTGTCATCGTGTCGTGGTAGAACGATGACAAGTAACACAAGCAACTCACCTGACTTGCCGACGCCCTGCGCTCCGAGCAAGGCGATGTTAAACTCGGACAACTCTTTGCTAGCGCCCAGATTGAGCAGCTGTTTCCGACTTCCCATCTTCATCGATCAGCCCTCCTTTCCCTCGTTTTCCCGAGGGGAGCAATACCAGCGTACTAATCCGTTCTGGTTGTGACGCAAGTAGCTTCGCGTAAATGCCTTCAGTTCACTGCGATCGGCCGCGTAGAATGTGCAGTGATTTGATCTGCTGAAAAACTCATTGTTTTTTCAGGAAGTTGTTAGCTACGCTGTACAAACAGTTGCGTCACCAATGCCGTCCGTCCATGCTGGGTTACGATGGAATTCGCCAGAGCTGCGCCGTGTTTGTACTCATGGCCGCGAGAACCGGCGGCCAGCTGACGTAAATAGAACATCTGTCGTAGATTCGACCGTTTATATACACCCGGGCTCGACGGCAGCTCTGTTTCCCTCTCCCCCGTTCCCTCTCTCGCAGTGCGTCCGTTATCTGTAGGCGTCTGCGGCAGATTTCCCGTCCGCCGCGTGTTCTCCACACCGCCTTAATTAACAGACGCGGCTGCCGCTGTGCTATCGAGCCGCTGCGGTCCAGGCGCGCGTCGATCGTGCTGACGTGTTGCCATCGGCAACTGGTAGTCGCTATCGTGCTACGTCGCTGAGATTGTGGTAGAGGGCCGGTGATTGTGTATCTCAGAAATGCACTTGATACCGTTTTTATCCAACGGAAAGTCAGGCAAACCCGGTAATTACCAAAATGCATTATTACATTCGACTGCGTATGCGTGAGTGTAAGTGTTCTCTCGTGTGGGCATGTTCGAGTCATTATACGTTTAAACCATCAATTAGGCTTTGGAGCCAAGCGAGAACAATTGTGTATGAATAACACAAAGAGAACTGTTCTTTATATAGTATGATGTATCTGTAAATTTGACGCTTGGACACCGAGTATTTCAATTATTTGCAAATACCGAGATTAGGAGGGTTGATATTTAGTGGGTAACTGGCTCCAACCCATCTGCTTTTTACAGTTAATTTTTAGCATTCTCTCTGCACCTCTGCACACGGCTCCCTTATTCACATATCAACCATTAATTAGAAACACATCGCTGTGTGATGCAGAAATGCGCCTCAAACGTTATGTCGTTTGTCTAAGTGAACCACGTACCGATCGTTCAGTCTTTTTCCACAAGACATCCGCGATCGACGCTGAATCGGGTCAGACAAATCGGCGGGGAATGCAATCCACTAATACATTGCATTCCTGTATATTCGGGATTACCTCTAGTCCATGCCAAGTCCCTGACCGTGAGAATGTGTGTGTGTTGCATAACAGAATAGGATCCTCCATCATTCGACCACTGGTCTTCTCCAGGCTGTCGCCAGTAGATGCCGTCGGCGTTGACTTAAAGGTCCACTGGATGGCCGTTTTTACCGCAAAATCATGTTACATAGCATACACCATACTTAGTATACACCATACTTAGTATACACAATACATAGTATACATCATACTCTAACATCTTAAACGGCCAAATGTGTTTTAATTAGCCATAATGTTTGTTTTTATAATGTAACCGTTATCTGAAAATCGACCTCACAGTTCAGCATACAATGCAAGCATTTTGTGCAGTTGTTCTGCAGTAGTTGATAGTTTTTTAGCAGTGTTTTTTTGGTATTATCAGATATGACATTTGTGAAGCATGTATGAACAATATATACCGAATATAACAAACACACACACACACACACACACACACACACACACACACACACACACACACACACACACACACACACACACACACACACACACACACACACACACACACACACACACACACACACACACACACACACACACACACACACACACACACACACACACACACACACACACACACACACACACACACACACACACACACACACACACACACACACACACACACACACACACACACACACACACACACACACACACACACACACACACACACACACACACACACACACACACACACACACACACACACACACACACACACACACACACACACACACACACACACACACACACACACACACACACACACACACACACACACACACACACACACACACACACACACACACACACACACACACACACACACACACACACACACACACACACACACACACACACACACACACACACACACACACACACACACACACACACACACACACACACACACACACACACACACACACACACACACACACACACACACACACACACACACACACACACACACACACACACACACACACACACACACACACACACACACACACACACACACACACACACACACACACACACACACACACACACACACACACACACACACACACACACACACACACACACACACACACACACACACACACACACACACACACACACACCTCCCAGAGCAAGTTTTTCAAAATGCATTATATTGTGCGGGTTCTGATAAATGCAACGTCATATATACATTTATATTTGCGTGAACACACAATTTAATTAATTTGAATATATTTAACTGAATTTATATGTTCAAGAAATACAGTTATCGTTTACAATATTGTAGCAATCGAAACAAGTATTTGATTATAGTGAAGCAGTCATCAGCTAACCGTCAAGTTCTTCCCGTCTTCATCAATTAAAAACGTGTTCTATGTTGATGATGTTGAGTTATCATAAATTATGCTTTAGTCAATATTGAATAGAGACTAAGATAAACTATGAAGCTAGATATATAGAATATAATATATATATATATATATATATATATATATATATATATATATATATATATATATATATATATATATATATATATATATATATATATATATATGTATGGTGATTAGAGTTTTATCCCAGTACATTTGGTTTCAAATTAAAGCAGTGTAGCAGTTTCTCTGGTGACTGGTTCCAATTTGGGGTCCCTAAAAGTGATATTGACACTAATGGTTCCTTACAGGCATAAAACTACGTCTGGTTGTAAATTACAGTATGCGTGTGCCTTCTCACAGGCGTCAGCCATATACAATACATGTAGTAATGTGCGAGTTGCTATAATTTGTCACTTCGTAAATATTAGTCGCACATCGCCTACGTAAAGTCAAAGTAGTGTTTATCATCGATTATCGCTCAGCTTTTATGATCATATAAAATTCGCATGACGTCTTGGGCTCAATGCCTGACGTACTAGTTTGAAAGGTCAACAAGAAAGTTTGTCTTGCGATTTCTTCTGATTTAGTACTTCTCGGTAAAGGTCTAGCGCTGCTGAAACACTAAATAAAGTTAGCAAAACAGTGAGATTTACGTCAATTGCCTAAACCCATAGCTCACGGCTGCAGAGCTAAACCATGATTTCGTGTCCTGTTCCGTGTCCCTTTTGACTATGACGTAAAAAGTTGAAATAGTAGAGGTCAAATCTTGACCCTTTCTTGGAGCATTACGAAACCGATTCAAAGAAAGCTTACCGGTTGACGCGTTTGTGACATAATTACAATTTAGACATTAATTGCAGTATGTGCTGTGGATCGAGACTCACACCACATTTGCCATCCTATAGCATGTTGCTCAAAGACAATAACCACTGCAGCATGGGCTAATGGTGTGAACCGTAGTCCAGGAATTCCACATCTGTTGGACGCCGCACTGAGAGCAAACCTACACAAACACTGAGAGCAAACCTACACAAACACAGAGAGCAAACCTACACAAACACAGAGAGCAAACCTACACAAACACAGAGAGCAAACCTACACAAACACAGAGAGCAGGAGGAGCCGTGTTATTAGTTTAATCGACTGGATAAGTGAGGAAGACTCCTGCAGTGGGAGGAGAAGATGGGTGACCGAGGGAGAGACCCGAAGAGGTGGAGAGGAGAGGTAGGAAGAGGTGGAGAGGAGAGGTAGGAAGAGGTGGAGAGGAGAGGTAGGAAGAGGTGGAGAGGAGAGGTAGGAAGAGGTGGAGAGGAGAGGTAGGAAGATTGCAGGTAAGTTGTACGGGGAACATTGTGAATGAGGATTATTATCAGCAAGGATATATTAGGGAGGAATAGAACTCGTGAACGGTAGAAATGTGCTAGGGGTAGGAGGTAATTAGAACATAGCACGCTAGAGACGACATGAGTAATTAAACGGGCCAACCCCCCCCCCCCGTCTAATTACGTGACACGGGGAGCGTGATAAACGAAACAAACAGAATGGAGCGTGGAGAACAAGGCAAGACGGAGGAGGAGCTAAAATGAGGCAAATGAAGTATGCAAACTAGGTATACACCAGAAACATGAAGTAGGTCAACTAAGCATACACCAGAAACATGAAGTAGGTCAACTAAGCATACACCAGAAACATGAAGTAGGTCAACTAAGCATACACCAGAAACATGAAGTAGGTCAACTAAGCATACACCAGAAACATGAAGTAGGTCAACTAAGCATACACCAGAAACATGAAGTAGGTCAACTAAGCATACACCAGAAACATGAAGTAGGTCAACTAAGCATACACCAGAAACATGAAGTAGGTCAACTAAGCATACACCAGAAACATGAAGTAGGTCAATTAAGCATACACCAGAAACATGAAGTAGGTCAACTAAGCATACACCAGAAACATGAAGTAGGTCAACTAAGCATACACCAGAAACATGAAGTAGGTCAACTAAGCATACACCAGAAACATGAAGTAGGTCAATTAAGCATACACCAGAAACATGAAGTAGGTCAATTAAGCATACACCAGAAACATGAAGTAGGTCAACTAAGCATACACCAGAAACATGAAGTAGGTCAACTAAGCATACACCAGAAACATGAAGTAGGTCAACTAAGCATACACCAGAAACATGAAGTAGGTCAACTAAGCATACACCAGAAACATGAAGTAGGTCAACTAAGCATACACCAGAAACATGAAGTAGGTCAACTAAGCATACACCAGAAACATGAAGTAGGTCAACTAAGCATACACCAGAAACATGAAGTAGGTCAACTAAGCATACACCAGAAACAAGGCAAGGGCCCCAGGGTATTTGGGACCATTTACAATGCCTTACTCTCCACCCTCTGGCAGACGTTACACACACACGCACACGCACGCGCACGCGCACGCGCACACACACGCACACACACGCATATATAATCATTGTTCCCAGATATTGTTGTTTGTTCGCAATAGAGTCAGATACATACATGATAATCATACAATTCGAAAATATATTGTCTAAATAGCTTAAATGTTAAAATAAAAATGTATCAATCGGCATGCTATTGAAATGTTAGTTTTTTTTAATTTTGCTCCTGTAGGAGCAGTCACAAGTTGCACATATGATCATATTTCAGGTCCTCGGTGCGAGGTATTGTTTTCAACTAGCAATAAAGCTCTAGGCGAGGGATAGAGGGCAGTGGAGACGATTGGTGGAGAGGGTAGTAAAAGGGGACTAGTTAGGAAGAAGAAGGGGAAATATTAATCGACGACCGGTATCGGTGCCAGCCTCACCCCGGAATACAGGGAAAAAGAGGAGAGGAACTATAACGTCCTGATAAACCTCGTTGGCTATGGTACTGCCACTGAACATAAATAGAACGTTATTTATTACAGCTCAGTGTAGAAGTGGAAATGGTGGTGTGAATGTAGCAGCTTAAATTATCGTATGGCTACGTCTTAGATAGAATGTACGTATCGGTATATCAATATCGCACTGTATGGCTACGTCTTAGATAGAATGTACGTATCGGTATATCAATATCGCACTGTATGGCTACGTCTTAGATAGAATGTACGTATCGGTATATCAATATCCATAATCTTATTATAATCCACCGTGAGTATATATGTTTGTATGTATGTTTGTACGTTTGTATGTTTATATGTTATGCTACTCCTCCTATACGCTTTACATCTTTGGCACAAACTCCATGGCCGGGTCGTCTCAGTTTAAACCCCATGGCCGGACCGTCTCGGTTTAAACCCCATGGCCGGGTCGCAGATTAAACCCCATGGCCGGGTCGTCTCAGATTAAACCCCATGGCCGGGTCGTCTCAGTTTAAACCCCAAGGCCGGGTCGTCTCAGTTTAAACCCCATGGCCGGGTCGTCTCAGTTTAATTGTTTTCAAAATTGACCCTCATGTTACCCAGGATACACAACATTGTGATAGAAATTTCCATTTATGCCTTGGTCCTCGATGCTGCCAGTCATTTACCTATAGGTGTTGCGACGTGATACTAGCAGTTATAGTGACGTAATACTAGCAGTGATAATGACGTAATACTAGCAGTTATAGTGACGTAATACTAGCAGTTATAGTGACGTAATACTAGCAGTTATATTGACGTAATTCTAGCAGTTATAGTGACGTAATACTAGCAGTTATAGTGACGCGTTGCGACGTCATTTCGTAACTTTGGGCAATTGAA
Organism: Lamellibrachia satsuma; assembly: GCA_033239005.1. NCBI lineage: Eukaryota > Metazoa > Annelida > Polychaeta > Sabellida > Siboglinidae > Lamellibrachia > Lamellibrachia satsuma. The sequence continues at coordinate 1,513,240 of BSQZ01000081.1, read as the reverse complement.
GAAAAGTCGCGTGACGTTGTGAACAATTATACACAATTGTACATAATAATTACAATGTAAAAGTAAAACGAGAAAGTTGACCGAACGGCCATCTAGTGTCATTTGGACAATGATTCATGGAACACCCTGCCACCTGGCGTTTAATTATGTACTACTTTCCGCTGCAGTAGGAGACCGTTGCTGTTACTACTGCTCCAGACCTGCGCAGAGCATGAACTACTGATCACCAACACAGTCTTCCGCCTCCCTACCCGAAACACGACGTCATGGATGCACCCTCGATCTAAGCACTGGCATCTTATTGACTACGTCGTCGTCAGGAAGAGGGACAGGCAGGATGTGCGGGTGCCGAAGTCTATGTGCGGCGCTGATTGCTGGACAGACCACCGCCTCATCGTCGCCAAATTCAACATCCGAGTCCAACCTAAAAGACGCCCGCAAGGCAAGAAGGCTCCAAAAAGGCTTAACATCACCCAACTGAAGAACACCAACACCAAACAGTGTTTTGTGGACATCTGGATAGCCAGAATGTGGAGGCCGACTGGGCGAGCCTCAGAGAGCTAGTCTACAACACAGCTACTGAGATCCTGGGGCCCTCGACCAGAAAGCGCAAGGACTGGTTTGACGAAAACTGCGACGAGATCAAGCAGCTACTGGATGAGAAACACCGTCTCCATCAAGCCTACCTCAGTAGCGCCAAGTCCACCTCGAAGAAAGATGCACACAACACCATACGCAAAACTGTACAGCAGAAACTCCGTCAGATGCAAGACACTTGGCTGAGAAACAAAGTTGATGTGATCCAAAGCTACGCTGACAGGCATGACCTGAAGAACTTCTACGATGCCCTGAAAGAAGTCTACGGTCCAACATCCTCAGGATCATCCCCTCTCCTCAGTGCAGACGGGAACACACTGTTCACAGACAAGGAGAAGATTCTCGTACGGTGGGCTGAACACTTCAACAGCGTCCTGAACCGCCCTTCATCCATCAACAATGAAGCCATAAACCGTCTCCCCCAAGTGCCCACCAATGAAGCGCTGGATGACCAACCAACTTTGCTTGAGACCCAGAAAGCGACCCGTCTGCTCTCCAGTGGCAAGGCTCCTGGTTCAGACTCCATTCCAGCCGAGGTCTACAAGGAAGGTGGCTCAGCTTTGACTGAAAAGCTCCATCAGCTGTTTCTAGTCATGTGGCAGCAGGAGACAATCCCCCTGAGTTCAAAGATGCTTCTATCATACACCTGTACAAGCGCAAAGGAAATCATCAGGTCTGCGACAACCACCGAGGTATATCCTTGCTCTCCATTGCAGGCAAGATACTTGCCAGGATCCTGCTTAACCGTCTCACAACGCACCTTGACCAGGGACTCCTACCAGAGAGCCACTCTGACCTGTTCTCTACCTATGTTGACCTGACCAAGGCATTCGATACGGCTAGCAGAGAGGGTCTGTGGAAGATCATGGCCAAATACGGATGCCCACGGAAGTTTATCTCCATGGTGCAGCAATTCTACACTGGCATGAAAGCACAAGTTCAGGACAACGGTAAGACATCTGAGCCATTTCCTGTCTCTAACGGCGTCAAGCAGGGCTGCGTCTTGGCACCAACACTGTTCAGCCTCATGTTTTCCGCAATGCTGACTGACGCTTTCAGAGACGGTGACGTTGGAATCGACCTCAGGTACCGTACAGATGGCAAGCTGTTCAACCTCAGGAGGCTTCAAGCAAAAACCAAGGTCAAGACAGGGACTTCCTGTTTGCTGATGACTGTGCCCTCAACGCCGGATCAGAAGCTGATATGCAACGCAGCGTAGACACATTTTCCATAGCCTGCACAAACTTCGGTCTCACCATCAGCAAAAAGAAGACTGAAGTACTGCACCAGCCGGCCCCAGGGAAACCCTATGTTGAGCCCAACATTACAGTCAACGGTCAGAGACTTAGTGCAGTGAACAGGTTCACCTATCTTGGCAGCACACTGTCTCAAAATGCCACCATTGATGACGAGGTGACCGTCAGAATTACAAGGGCCAGCGCGACCTTCAGCAGACTACATGCCAATGTCTGGAACAGAAGAGGCATTAGTCTACAGACCAAGCTGAAGGTGTACAGGGCAATAGTGCTCCCCATGCTGCTCTACGCATGTGAAACATGGACAGTGTATCAACGTCATGCCAAGAAGCTGAACCACTTCCACACAAAGTGCCTCAGGAAACTCCTCAACATCAAGTGGCAGTACAGGATTCCAGACACTGAGGTACTTGCCCAAGCAGACCTGCCCAGCATATATACCATCCTAATGCAGGACATGTAGCCCGCATGCCAGACCATCGGCTTCCAAAAAGGCTCTTCTATGGTGAACTACAGCAAGGAAAGCGGTCCAATGGAAGCCAGAAGAAGCGCTTCAAAGACACTCTAAAACATCCCTGAAAACGTTTGCCATCACCCCCGACTCCTGGGAACAAACCGCCATGGACCGAGCCAAGTGGCGTTCCTCCGTGCACAAAGGCTCCAAGATATGCGAGGCCAACAGGACCGCTGCAGCAGAGCAAAGAAGGCAAGCCAGGAAAGCCCGAGCCAGCAATCCTCAAGATGACGTCCCCCTCATCCCCGGACGAACACATGACTTTCCGCTGTAGTCTGCGAGCGTTTGCTTGTAAGGATATTCTGAAACATAATACAATTAGTGTCGATGTGAAGGAGACCCATTACACTCCCTTGGGAAACAAAGTGGAACGTAGCTCAAGTGTGCCTGGCGGAGAGATTTAGAGAACTCACCACAGTCAAGTAGTGTAAGGTAGGGCATGTCCGCACACTTATAATATCTCATCAGGTATAATATGTCATATCTAATTAATTATTTATGGCAAAAGGTCAACATTTTTTAATCTGTATATTTAGTAGTTTACAACTACCAATTATCAAACTTCAATTCCACTAAGAACAACATATATGTTATCAACATTGATCATTGGCGTGCGGTTATGCCCCAGGGTACTGCCTACTGGGGCATATCTGCACAGGTATGTGCGAACATACATCGCGTATTTCAGAGCGGAATGCGAACTGCAATGGTAAATGTCAGGCTGCAGAACATCGTATGGCTTGTTAGGTATATCCATAAGTATTATTTGGGGGTCAAATGAGCCCACGTATTTACACTTGCATGTTTATGTTTATATTTGTAATTGTATGCGTTGCACAGGCGGAAAGGCAATGCCCCTGTGGTGATCAATAACGTATTCTTTATCTTTATATAACTAATATATAAACCTAACCAGCTGTCGTTTATATAATACAATGACCTAAAAATAAAAAAACTAGTTTGTTTTCTGTCTCTTGAACATCCCACCTTGAAATCCCACCTCCCACCTATTATTATACCTACTTCGCACCTATTATTAGACCTACCTCCCACCTATTATTAGACCAACTTCCCACCTATTATTAAGCCAACCTCCCACCCATTGCTAGACCTACCTCCCATCTAAAATTAGACCTACCTCCCACCTATTATTAGACATACCTATTATTATACCAACCTCTCACCTCTTCAATACATTTCCAGTAGACCATCTTTGCTTTCAGACAAATTCCACGTTTTATGGCTGTGTGGTCTGTGTACAACACATGTTAACATTTTGGACATCAAGTCACAATTATTGGGTAATTAAGGGTGTGTATTTTGACATCTCAAAACGCGTTTTACAATAAAGACACCGATAGGTCCGATTGATTTGTGAATCAAATATATTAGTGAATTAATCTACATCATGCCATCACGTTATGTAAATTAGGATATGCCCCAGTACACGCGAGTTAAATCCCGTGGGTGACAGCGTCGAGTTGAATCCCGTGGGTGACAGCGTCGAGTTGAATCCCGTGGGTGACAGCGTCGAGTTGAACCCCGTGGGTGACAGCGTCGAGTTGAACCCCGTGGGTGACAGCGTCGAGTTGAACCCCGTGGATGACAGTGTCGAGTTGAACCCCGTGGGTGACAGTGTCGAGTTGAACCCCGTGGGTGACAACGTCGAGTTGAACCCCGTGGGTGACAGCGTCGAGTTGAACCCCGTGGGTGACAGCGTCGAGTTGAACCCCGCAGGTATCAGCGTCGAGTTGAACCCCGTGGGTGACAGTGTCGAGTTGAACCCCGTGGGTGACAACGTCGAGTTGAACCCCGCAGGTATCAGCGTCGAGTTGAACCCCGTGGGTGACAACGTCGAGTTGAACCCCGCGGGTATCAGCGTCGACTTGAACCCCGTGGGTGACAGCGTCGAGTTGAACCCCGTGGGTGACAGTGTCGAGTTGAACCCCGTGGGTGACAACGTCGAGTTGAACCCCGTAGGTATCAGCGTCGAGTTGAACCCCATGGGTGACAACGTCGAGTTGAACCCCGTGGGTGACAGTGTCGAGTTGAACCCCGTGGGTGACAGTGTCGAGTTGAACCCCGTGGGTGACAACGTCAAGTTGAACCCCGTGGGTGACAGTGTCGAGTTGAACCCTGTGGGTGACAACGTCGAGTTGAACCCCGCAGGTATCAGCGTCGAGTTGAACCCCGTGGGTGACAGCGTCGAGTTGAACCCCGTGGGTGACAGTGTCGAGTTGAACCCCGTGGGTGACAACGTCGAGTTGAACCCCGTGGATGACAGTGTCGAGTTGAACCCCGTGGGTAACAACGTCGAGTTGAACCCCGCAGGTATCAGCGTCGAGTTGAACCCCGTGGGTGACAGTGTCGAGTTGAACCCCGTGGATGTCAGCGTCGAGTTGAACTCCGTGGGTGTCAGCGTCGAGTTGAACCCCGTGGGTGACAGCGTCGAGTTGAACCCCGTGGGTGACAGTGTCGAGTTGAATTCGTGTCATCTTATCGTTACATCAACCAGTGTTCCCAACTGTAGCATGTCGACACCTGAATCACACATAACCACGGACACGTATAACGCTTGCGTGTGCACGTAACCAGGCAGATACGTAGAACAATAACCACCGTGTGCACGTAACCAGGCAGATACGTAGAACAATAACCACCGTGTGCACGTAACAAGGCAGATACGTAGAACAATAACCACCGTGTGCACGTAACAAGGCAGATACGTAGAACAATAACCACCGTGTTCACGTAACAAGGCAGATACGTAGAACAATAACCACCGTGTGCACGTAACAAGGCAGATACGTAGAACAACAACCACCGTGTGCACGTAACCAGGCAGATACGTAGAACAATAACCACCGTGTGCACGTAACCAGGCAGATACGTAGAACAATAACCACCGTGTGCACGTAACAAGGCAGATACGTAGAACAATAACCACCGTGTGCACGTAACAAGGCAGATACGTAGAACAATAACCACCGTGTGCACGTAACAAGGCAGATACGTAGAACAATAACCACCGTGTGCACGTAACCAGGCAGATACATAGAACAATAACCACCGTGTGCACGTAACCAGGCAGATACGTAGAACAATAACCACCGTGTGCACGTAACAAGGCAGATACGTAGAACAATAACCACCGTGTGCACGTAACAAGGCAGATACGTAGAACAATAACCACCGTGTGCACGTAACCAAGCAGATACGTAGAACAATAACCACCGTGTGCACGTAACCAGGCAGGTACGTAGAACAATAACCACCGTGTGCACGTAACCAGGCAGATACGTAGAACAATAACCACCGTGCAGCTTTCTGTCGTCATTGTAATAAATAGAACAGCACAGTCACAATAACACAATGTCGTCGCTTATTTTATAGGAACATTACAACAGAACATTTTATACTGGTAAATGCACACCATAATATTCACCACACAGTGATGTACGTTTGTGTTACAGTGGACTTACATAATCACGGATAACATAATCAGACGTTTAGTAGAATTAAAATGGACATAATCATTCCCTATTCTTCCCTTAAATCTAACGAATATAAGTGAGAATGTTAACGAATTGCCTAGTCACCAATTGTGTGCCGTCCTCCCTTGTTGGCGAATATTGAGAAGAGGAAACACAATTGTAAGTTGTAAATTACTAGGGCCGATACATCCTTGTTCGACTAAAACAGAGAAATGTCATAGTGTGTCATCACAGGTAATACTGTTTTATTGTGACATTGTAACTATTGTTGTTGTTAGTTATTTTCTACAATCCTTCTAGGCAACAAATCAACACACATTTTTTAAATTGCCGTTTCCATAACTTTATAACATTTTGTTAAGACAAGTGTTAAAACTACTTTGCTTATTTGCTACCCGAAATAATCCCTGACGCTTGTGATGCATAATATAACCAGAACTAATAAATAATCATTAGCTCTGATATAACACGGGTCACGTAAACTCCATAGAATGTATCAAATGACAACGAATGGTTTCCTACTTTCCTACACCTGGCAGTGAAATTGGTACATAACAGGACAGTTACGTGACCCGTTGTTCTGGTGGAGCAGACCACTAGAAAAAGTAGCATTTGCAACTCAACTACGTATGTATGACCTTTACATATAGGAAGTGGTGGGAACTTCGCATTGTCTTATGTCAACCGTTCGCGCGTAAGCGATGATCTTATATTAACATGACTGTGGTTTTCTATTAATATGGTGACGACAGAAAGTTGAATGTAGGTTACAACATTGTGTCTAATTATAGTGTAGCGATAACAGTAAGATTGCACGATACCATGGGCCCGATTCAACAAGATACTAAAGCCCACGATGGCTCTACTAAACTATTCACGCTGGTTATGACAATCAACAGTCAGCATAGCACAGCGCAAGTCGATGTTACAATAGTAATAATTGGTCAACTTTTCGGTCGCTTAAATGGTCGTTTATGATTACGTCACCATTGGGACTTTTTCGTTATGTCTTACTTCCGGTCATTTTCGTCGTGTCTTACTTCCGGTCATTGTTTCACTGAATGGACAATTCCATTTTCCAAACTGCAGTATCGATCTCAGTTTATGATTTATCGATGTTTCAAACAACATTGTTTAGATAAAGTGTATTTAGAAATAAACGTAATGACAAATTTTAATCGCTAATCAGGGGAAACGTGTACCTAAAATTACTTATTCACCAGTCAAAATATAAAATGCATGTTAATGCGTTGTTCGACAGAGTAGTGGGAGCAATCCTACGGTAACTGATGCGGCATTTGGACAAAAAACGACAAAAACAGTATTTGGAAAACAACCTTTAATAATAATAAACTATCAAGGATACTTTCCAAAATGATGCATTTTCCCTTGCTAATATTATAATATTGGAAGCAAAATGTCATTATATGGATTACCCAACATGCTCTCATCACACTACCGCCTAGCACACACTACCGCCCAGCACACACTACCGCCTAGCACACACTACTGCCCAGCACACACTACCGCCTAGCACACACTACCGCCCAGCACACACTACCGTCTAGCACACACTACCGCCTAGCACACACTACCGCCCAGCACACACTACCGCCTAGCACGCACTACCGCCCAGCACACACTACCGCCTAGCACACACTACCGCCCAGCACACACTACCGCCTAGCACACACTACCGCCCAGCACACACTACCGCCTAGCACACACTACCGCCTAGCACACACTACCGCCCAGCACACACTACCGCCTAGCACACACTACCGCCCAGCACACACTACCGCCTAGAACACACTACCGCCCAGCACACACTACCGCCTAGCACACACTACCGCCCAGCACACACTACCGCCTAGAACATACTACGGCCCAGCACACACTACCGCCTAGCACACACTACCGCCCAGCACACACTACCGCCTAGCAAACACTACCGCCTAGCAAACACTACCGCCTAGCACACACTACCGCCCAGCACACACTACCGCCTAGCACGCACTACCGCCCAGCACGCACTACCGCCCAGCACACACTACCGCCTAGCACACACTACCGCCCAGCACACACTACCGCCTAGCACACACTACCGCCTAGCACACACTACCGCCTAGCACACACTTCCGCCCAGCACACACTACCGCCTAGCACACACTACCGCCCAGCACACACTACCGCCTAGCACACACTACCGCCCAGCACACACTACCGCCTAGCACACACTACCGCCTAGCACACACTACCACCCAGCACAAACTACCGCCTAGCACACACTACCGCCCAGCACACACTACCGCCTAGCACACACTACCGCCCAGCACACACTACCGCCTAGCACACACTACCGCCCAGCACACACTACCGCCTAGCACACACTACCGCCCAGCACACACTACCGCCTAGCACACACTACCGCCTAGCACACACTACCGCCTAGCACACACTTCCGCCCAGCACACACTACCGCCTAGCACACACTGCCGCCTAGCACACATTACCGCCTAGCACACACTACCGCCCAGCACACACTACCGCATAGCACACACTACCGCCCAGCACACACTACCGCCCAGCACACACTACCGCCTAGCACACACTACCGCCCAGCACACACTACCGCCCAGCACACACTACCGCCCAGCACACACTACCGGAGTCAGACCACAGTTGAAAATTGCATTGATGTCCATGTTAACGTTTTGTTAGATTATAAGAAAACGTGACCACTAAAAATTATGAAACTTTTTCACAGCAACTGCCATCATCTCATTTACGTGCTGGCCAAGTTTTATCAAAATCACATACCTCCAGCTCTTTTAAAACGCCCCGACGTGCGATGCCCATCAATTTTTACAAAAATAGCCTTGTATTCATGCGCCCACGTGGCCCATAACAGAAAAATTCCCATAAATCCGTCCGCCTTTTAAACTCTCAAAAAATGAACCATTTCACAGCCAATAGCTTCTACAAACAAACCTGTGAATATGCCTGCTCAATTGCACTTATGTCACATCATATGAATTCTTTAAATTCACATATCGCAATTTAATACGCCCTACATTCGTGTGAAACAATAAACAGGAAGGTCAACTGTGGTCTTACCCCTACTGCCCATCACACACTACCGCCCAGCACACAGTACCGCCCAGCACAAACTACCGCCCCAGCACACACTACCGCCCAGCACACACTACCGCCCAGCACACACTACCGCCCAGCTCACACTACCGCCCAGCACACAGTACCGCCCAGCACAAACTACCGCCCAGCACACACTACCGCCCAGCACACACTACCGCCCAGCACACACTACCGCCTAGCACACATTCCCACCGGACACGTGCCCGCCAAAAGTACTTAAAATCCAAGATCACCACCCAAATCACCTGCACATCAAATGCTCAACTGTCATACATTACTCGGCCGAAGAACACATTAATTTGGTTTTTCTTGTTTTGAGTGGTGAATATGTAATTCTAGGTAGAGTTCCCCTGATAGAGTGTATATGTTTTATTTCGAGGGACACTTTATTTTAACACTGTTATTTCAAACAGCGAGAATTTGAATTCGATGAATTCATAAAAAGGCGATGATATATTTGTATATCTACTACTAAATGACTTCGTTTAATGATAATAATGATACACTTGTATAAACTGCCAGGTACACGAGAGTGTCACAAATAGACAACCGCAAAGCGTGTGCTATTGGCGTTCTAGTCATTCCGGCACGATTTGTCGTGTAATCTTATTCTTTTCGGAAAATAAACGGTGCTTCCCCTCTCGTGTAGCATGTCGACAGCCGAATAATGCTGACGTCAACATGATTACATACATAACTGCATTTGCGCATGGTTAGATGTATGTATACAAGTATAACCGCCATTATGTTATTAAGTCAGCATAATAAATAGAACATTACGGTGTTTGCACACGCAACTGTCTAAGACAACGCGGGAACTTCCCAACGTGTGCCTCTTAACTAATATATAAAACCGCACAGTTTGTTACTTCAACATTCTCAACACACCGAAGACATCAACAGATCAACCACTCCACCGTCGCCAGCCATCGGACACTAACCTATCAACCGCTCCACTTTTGCCAGCCGTCGTAAACCAACATATCAACCGCTTCGCTGTCGCCAGCCGTCGTACACCAACAGATCAAACGATCCAGTGTCGCCAGTCGTCCAAAAAAATGGACAACGTATCCGACGAGGACAACGTTGGAGGTCCCAAGTGGACCCCGAATGTGCGACCTGATGTTGAGATATCTGACCTCATCAACACATCTTACAAAGTCAGTCGCAAAAACTCGGCATACGACGATCTGTAAGCACACTTTTTCATTGTGGTCGAGAAATTAAACTGTAATTGTTTGTCAATCGCCTTGAGTTGTGGCTAGTCATACGCTAGTCAGAAGTTTCTTCATAGGAAGCAATCGAGGATTCTCGTATACATTAACATTGACTCGCCGCGGAATAAGGTGTTATATTAAGCGAAGTATAAGAGTCATTCAACTATATATATATATATATATATATATATATATATATATATATATATATATATATATATATATATATATATATATATATATATATATATATATATATATATATATATATATATATATATATATATATATATATATGTATATATATATATGTATATATATATATATATATATATATATATATATATATATATATATATATATAATGCATAGATAATTTGCTATTTGAACACAGTGACTGGATAAGAACTTAGGTTTTAAAGATGAGTCATGCTGATTAATACAATGTTGTATCTTTCTTGCCCTTCCCTGGAAAAATTCCTGCGGACGCCCCTGGACACCCCTGGACACCCCTGCCTATATAGGGCTTGTTGAGCAATGTAAAGTGAATGAGATAATAAATAAAATTGGTACACCGGTATATCGGATTTGTTTGTTTACATATCAGATATAAAGCAAACGACATGCGGTCCTGTGGATCGCTGCTGCGACTGATTGGCGATACGTTCCAACGCCGGTACACCACCGCTGACGAACCGTAAAGTTCACAAGTCCGCCGCTGACAACCAGCATAGTTCACAAGTCCACCGCTAACGAACCGCTCATTTCACAAATTGGTGCGTTCATTCAATGAGCGACCATAGCAAAAACACGTCCTGTCAAACACGTGTGACAGTCACCGTCCGCGAGACAGTAATAACCCGAAACACATCATCTGCGATCAGAACGTAGCAGTTCAAAGCAACAAACTCTGTATCGCAGTTGGACAAATAAGTCGTACGCTTATCGAGAGCAATTTTTTTTTACTTATGTGTAACCAGTAAATGTGAGATATTTGTCAATTTTGTTTTAAGACATTCACATTCTTGACATTTACACAATCAGTAGATAATTTGTTCCATTCAGTTATCGTCTTGTGCGAAAAGAATACTTTGTATGCAATCTACACGGTTCTTCTAATAACGCAACTCTACGTAAATGTTGTGTATCTCCATCATCAATCTACACGGTTCTTCTAATAACGCAACTCTACGTAAATGTTGTGTATCTCCATCATCAATCTACACGGTTCTTCTAGTAACGCAACTCTACGTAAATGTTGTGTATCTCCATCATCAATCTACACGGTTCTTCTAGTAACGCAACTCTACGTAAATGTTGTGTATCTCCATCATCAATCTACACGGTTCTTCTAGTAACGCAACTCTACGTAAATGTTGTGTATCTCCATCATCAATCTACACGGTTCTTCTAATAACGCAACTCTACGTAAATGTTGTGTATCTCCATCATCAATCTACACGGTTCTTCTAATAACGCAACTCTACGTAAATGTTGTGTATCTCCATCATCAATCTACACGGTTCTTCTAATAACGCAACTCTACGTAAATGTTGTGTATCTCCATCATCAATCTACACGGTTCTTCTAATAACGCAACTCTACGTAAATGTTGTGTATCTCCATAATCAGTAATGTTTCGCAAACATTTTCTTTATACCACAAATGTCAGTACTTTGTGACATCGTCTTCCAAGTCATTGATATGAATGTAATATTCAATCAAACGTTGTTCATACATTGTTTTATTCCCTTATTTTATAAACATGTATATTATTATTACTATTTGATGTAACAATTATAAGTTAAATATTGTTTTTAAATTGTACCTTGTTTTATACGTTTATATTATGCATTATTATTATTATTATTATTATTATTATTATTATTGTTATTATAATTGCTTGATATTGAACATTATTTATTTAATATTTTATACTGTACCGTACAACCGTCGTTTAATAGGCCTAGTTATAAGATATTATGCATCCCCAATTGCCTATGCATTATTTTGTTCGTTCTGTTATTTTATTATTTATTTCATTTTATTATTTGACATTATATGTTATTTATTTATTTATCTGCATGTCCAATGTTTTGTCCGTGATATTTTGATAATATGTTTACGTTGTTTCAAAGTATATATATACATATATATATATATATATATATATATATATATATATATATATATATATATATATATATATATATATATATATATATATATATATATATATATATATATATATATATATATATATATATAATTATATAGTAATAAGTAAGCAGTTGTTTGATCAATTCCCAATGTGTTTCTGAATTATAGCTATTATGTTCGAGTATATTCAAGTGTGCGTGCGTGCGTGCGTGCATGCGTGCGTGCGTGCGTGCGTGCGTGCGTGCGTGCGTGCGTGCGTGCGTGCGTGCGTGCGTGCGTACCATGCGTGTGTATGTTATAATGTATAAAACAAAGCGTTTGTTTGTCTGTCTATCTGTTTGTTCAGTTGTTGTCACAATTATAACTATAACCACGAGACACCCCAATATGACGGCAATATATGTGATATCACAATATAACAATAATGGCTGTGATGTCACGATATAAAAAATAATAGCTGTGATATGCAATATAAAAATAATGGCTGTGATATGCAATATAAAAATAATGGCTGTGATATGCAATAAAAAAATAATGGCTGTGAAATAATGGTACAACAGGCTACATACAGAAAAAAAGGATATTTTAAACCAAATAATCATTGCCCAATGCCCCTTCCTAAATACGCCACAGTCGGACATATTTGATAATTAAGACAACTGGAGGCCACTGAGGTATGTGTTAGTTACTGGAGGCCTAGCGTAAATGCACTGGGCTAACCAAAAACCGCATTCACTGAGGTATGTGTTAGTTATTTGTGAAACTCGTGTGTGTGTGTGTGTGTGTGTGTGTGTGTGTGTGTGTGTGTGTGTGTGTGTATATATATATATACATATATATATATATATATATATATATATATATATATATATATATATATATATATATATATATATATATATATATATATATATATATATATATATATATATATATATATATATATATATATATATATATATATATATATATACATATATATATATATATTATTGTATATATATATATATATATATATATATATATATATATATATGTATATATATATATATATATATATATATGTATATATATATATATATATATATATATATATATATATATATATATATATATATATATATATATATATATATATATATATATATACACACACATATATATATATATATATACATATATATATATATATATATATATATATATATATATATATATATATATATATATATATATATATATATATATATATATATATATATATATATATATATATATATATATATATATATATATATATATATATATATATATATATATACTCAATACTATATATACGGTATATAATAGTATGGTATTGAGTGTGGTGGGTTTTCTCTCTCAGCCATAAAGAGGTGACTTACGTTACTTGTTTGATTGTCCATGGAGCGCACTTCATTTCACTGAACACAGTACTAGGACAATTGAAACCAGACGTAAAGGTATTTCGCTTAAAAATATCTTGAATTTCAATATACTCTGAACACAAAAATCAGACCAGTGACAAACACCTCGTCATTGGAAAGTAGTACATATTTAGACGCTAGACGGCACTGTAGTCAATATATTTGTACTGCTATCTATGGACTAGGTGGCCGTTCGTTCACTGTTTTCGTTTTACTTACATTGGTAAGATTAATAAATGAACGTACAATTGTTTGATAAATTCCCCAAGCGTTTCTGAATTATAACAATTACGTGCGAGTTATAAAAATTGTGATATCGATTTAAACCTTCAATCTAAGAGATTGTTAGGCGGTATAGTATGATTAACACACCACAATATTACCTACCACGCGACGCTACAGTATCGGACGTTTAACGTTATTCTTTAGCTTTGCGCAGTGGCAGTACCATAGCCAATGAGGTTTATCCGAGGCGTGGTTATTGCTAGTTGAAAACTATACCCAATACCCCGCACTGAGGACCTGAAATATGGTCCTATGTGCAATTTTTGACTGCTCCTACGGGAGCGAAATGAAAACCGAAATGTTCAATATTTATTTTTTCTGAGAAACCGATTTTCATGATATATTTTATACAAAAGAGTGTCTACTTTGTACGACCCGGCAGTCCATACTTCGTTTTTGCATATCAGTGTACACACTGATACGCTTCGTGTCGCGAGATGAACGATGATTGACGCGAAGTTAAAACAGAACTATGTAACTCTCAATTGGACATATTGATTATGAAACGCTCTGGTTGCCATTAGTAAATGTGGCTTTACATTTACCGGACCTTTCATTAATTTCGCCCGGATGCATCAGTCGCAGATTTAGTGGGAAGTGACACGCGCTGGTTGCGCGTCCTGTGAGTGCGCGGCGTGTGAACTGCGCGTCCTGTGACTGCGTGGGGTGTGATCTGCATGGTTCGTCAGCCGCTCAAAGATGGATTTGTGAACTGCGCGCCTATTGCCCTTATGGCACCCCTACGACCGTCCCGATGGAAGGAAGCAGGAAGGAAGGAAGGTATACGCGCCACTATATGAATACAATATCAGCATTCGAGTGTATTCATGCGTTAATTATTTTATTAGTTATAATAAATAAACACATTAAATGCATAATTATATTATATTTACACTGGCTGTACAATATACATGCGAGAGAAACTGACCAGATTACATGTTGGAGATCTTCAGAACAAAATAAAGAAATAAATAGTACACAACAAGTGCATTGTGTAAGTAAGTAAGCGACCAAGCAAGCAATAATAATAATACATTACATTTGTGTTTTAGTGCCAAACCCAGGATAGTTGGTGGCGCTTCATAGCAACCTTAATAATATGATCTAGAATGGTTAAATAAAGAAATAAATATATTAAAATACTAATACGAAGAAAAAATATATAGCACGCTATAGCAACAATATAATAATTATTATTATAAAAACAAAAGTAAAACATAGTACAATTTAGTTACTTTTAAAACACATTACATATTACACAATTATGTGATTAAGTTTCACACAACTTTTCTACAGCACAACATAATTATGTATCACAAGTCCTTACACAGATAACTAAGATAGGGGAAGAAATTAAAGGGGCAGATACTCCGCCTCAGTGATGTTTACAGCATTATGATTGTGACATATTACCTATGCATACAATGTCATTATGATTGTGACATATTACCTATGCATACAGTGTCATTATGATTGTGACATATTACCTATGCATACAATGTCATTATGATTGTGACATATTACCTATGCATACAATGTCATTATGGTTGTGCCATATTACCTATGCATACAGTGTCATTATGATTGTGACATATTACCTATGCATACATTGTCATTATGATTGTGACATGTCACCTATGCATACAGTGTCATTATGATTGTGACATGTCACCTATGCATACAGTGTCATTATGATTGTGACATGTCACCTATGCATACAATGTCATTGTGATTGTGACATGTCACCTATGCATACAGTGTCATTATGATTGTGACATGTCACCTATGCATAGAGTGTCATTATGATTGTGACATGTCACCTATGCATACAGTGTCATTATGATTGTGACATGTCACCTATGCATACAGTATCATTATGATTGTGACATGTCACCTATGCATACAGTATCATTATTATTGTGACATGTCACCTATGCATACAATGTCATTACGATTGTGACATGTCACCTATGCATGCAGTGTCATTATGATTGTGACATGTCACCTATGCATGCAGTGTCATTACGATTGTGACATGTCACCTATGCATACGGTGTCATTATGATTGTGACATGTCACCTATGCATACAGTGTCATTATGATTGTGACATGTCACCTATGCATACGGTATCATTATTATTGTGACATGTCACCTATGCATACAATGTCATTACGATTGTGACATGTCACCTATGCATGCAGTGTCATTATGATTGTGACATGTCACCTATGCATGCAGTGTCATTACGATTGTGACATGTCACCTATGCATACAGTGTCATTATGATTGTGACATGTCACCTATGCATACAGTGTCATTACGATTGTGACATGTCACCTATGCATACAGCGTCATTATGATTGTGACATGTCACCTATGCATACAGTGTCATTATTATTGTGACATGTCACCTATGCATACAGTGTCATTATGATTGTGACATGTCACCTATGCATACAGTGTCATTATGATTGTGACATGTCACCTATGCATACAGTGTCATTATGATTGTGACATGTCACCTATGCATACAGTGTCATTATGATTGTGACATGTCACCTATGCATACAGTGTCATTATGATTGTGACATGTCACCTATGCGTACAGTGTCATTATGATTGTGACATGTCACCTATGCATACAGTGTCATTATGAATGTGACATGTCACCTATGCATACAGTGTCATTATGAATGTGACATGTCACCTATGCATACAGTGTCACTATTCATTTCATAAGATGTCCGCAATGAACGTCATTTTCAGGAAGGAACATTCGAGGTGTCGCAGTTTATTTCGCCCTATGTCTATTTATAGCGATATGCGCCAAACCACCGTGTTCTAAGATGTCTGACCACAGCAGAACCGTGTCTCGTGTCTCTCGATTGCCCGAGTCTGTTGTTAGTTCTGCACGGATGACACTTGTCGTGTAGTATTGGCGGGAATTAACGCTCGCCACACACATTGACCGTTCGTTGACTGAATGCGTCGACTTGTGAACTGCACCTGCTCGATTTGTCAGCGGTGGACGTGTTAACTGCGCTGTTCGTCAGCGGTGGACGTGTGAACTGGGCAGTACGTCAGCGGTAGACTTGTGAACTGGGCAGTACGTCAGCGGTAGACTTGTGAACTGCGCTGTTCGTCAGCGGTGGACTTGTCGCGGTAGACTTGTGAACTGCGCAGTTCGTCAGCGGCGGTCCGGGGTGTACCGGTGTTGGAACATGTCGCCCATCAGTCGCAGCAGCGCTCCGTATACAAGGACGTCGTTCGTTTTCTCTTCCGTGTATCTGATGGACATTGTGCATAAAATACCAGTTACCCCTTGAGAACATAGGTGGTGAAAAAATTAGTTGTGTAATATTCGCCTACTCTAATTGTCTATGCATTGCGCTTCCAATGCCCACCTCGTGGAGCCAGACATATTAAAAGAAAATGTTGCACTAGAAATTATTATTGTACGCCAAGTTAAAGTTTAACGCAGAATGACACCATGTTGGTCGCGGTCTCACTTCTGAATACACACGGTGTGTTTTATTAAGCGGCACTTTTATACGTGTACTTAGGTTGAAGAATAAAGAAATAAATAATAAAATAAAAAATACAATGTTTTCATTTCAAATGTAGATTATGTATATTATAGTACTAAATTCATTCGTAAAAGAAATTTCTGAGAGTACGTTGGGAAAAAACAAATTAATGATATTAGCAGATAGTTTCTCTACTGCAATTTAGCCAACTAATGCCGTATATACAAGTTAGCCAACTAATGCCGTATATACAATACATCCGCTTGGTAGAATTCATATTAAAGGTCTGAGAACAACTATTCTTCGACTATGTCTGGCCAGAGTTAACACAGCAAATAAGGCGCAGTATTCAGCCAATAGTATCATAGGGAAGAACTGGGCTAGTTGTTATAATTTTAAGTTAAAGTAACATTTTGTGAAAAGTATGCATTATTTCTGCCAACATATACAGTAAATATATTATTCGTGTTAATAAAATGTACCATACCATTGATATTCCATATTGTAGTTAGGTCGATATGTGAAGGCGCTGTCGACTGTAACAATTAGCTCAGTAAGCGGGGCAAGTTATTACAGCAAAGAACAGTAAAGGGACAACTTACGGGTAGTCGTATGGCGGGTTTCTGTGACGTGCGTTGCAGCTTGGACACGTGACACAATGGACCTGACTGGTCAACTTCACGTCTGGTCGCACCGTCGAGGTCCAGCTGACACCGCCAACGTCGCCCTCGTCCATTACTTTGTCCATTTCGTGTTGGGAGGCAGACGACACTGGAACAATAATTCTGGTGTCTCGCGGTATCTCGAGACTGTTGAAGTGTCGATTACAGCAGGAGCAATAGCTGCTCTGGTAGGTATTTCGTACGGCCACAACCATGCTTGCTTGACGTTTGGCTCGACTGTGTCCTACAATATCTCGGCGTTCCTTTTTTACTTCAAATCCCGTGTTATTATGTTATTAGCGCATTGACTAAGCACTCGACTCGCAGTTTTGAATGAATGCTTAAGGTCCGTCAACGTTGTAAATATAGCTCGGAAGTACACAGTGTGCCTAAAGCGGCCTTCTTTATTGAGATCCGCAAACAATCAACACTGCTAGAGCGAGTCTGTTTATAGCTCGTGAATCGGTTTCCTGCACGTAACCACTGCCAACAACCAGACAACGTAGAGGTGTCCGATTAAAAGGTTGTTCCAGTGCAAGAAACTCACGCACGCACGCACGCACGCACGCACGCACGTACGCACATACAAATGTCACAATTATTTTATCTCTGAAATGAATAGGATTAGAAAACTAAAATTTTATTTTATTCCTTTGTGTATTTTGAGATTATCTGGCAAAACAATTGATGAGATCTGAACACCCAGTGGGTGGGGATTTAAAAAAATTTGGTAATTTGTCACCTAAAGTGAAACTCCCATGGGCCACCTCTAAACATTATACGATCAAGCCAAAGTTTTAGTGGAACTATTTTATCATCACATATAACGTTTTTTATGGGGTGAGACTATCCGATTCCTAAAATTCTAATTTTAGGATCACCCTAATATAATATTTAGTGATATATACAATTTCATCTTATTTAATAATTATAGTACATATTTAAACATTTACTATGCTGGATTGGAATTCCATTAAGTTATTTCAGAAGCAGAGCAATGCCTCAGGGCATTGAAAATCTGCATTGTAACGACAAATACAAATACACCTTATTTAATCATGTGTGACTCGTGTACAATCAGTCGGAAGTTGTTAATGTTCATGATGACATTCACATAGCGACGTTTTTGACCCTGCACAACATTGATACTTGCGACACATGAGTCACATTTGAGGCGAGTTGATAAGACAGAGGCCATTGCCATATATAGACAGGGAAAGTGTCAACGGGTGCAGTGGGGAAGTCCAGCGAGTGCAACTTGTCGCGGCATAGTCCTGACGTAATCCTGACGCTATTCTCCATTTAGTGTCGCCGTAATTGGCATGGCAATTGTGTAATTCATAAAACCGAATATAACGTTTCATTGAAACAGTGTCGGGATCAACGGTTACTTATTAAATCACGTTTACCCTCATGATGGGGCATTCAGTTGAGGGCTTGTAAACACTTGAGTGCATAGAAGCACCTACTCTATAGTATAGTGTTACTATTAACAGAAGCACCTATTCTACTGTGTTACTATTAATCGGTCCATTGACTATTCACGATCGTTTACTCATGCATAAGCAGTTTGTACGGGTTCGTGTCGCTCCTTACTGTGGGGGGAGACTTTCATCTGCACTTAGATGTAGATGCTCCGGTTTCATTATGTCACACCTCACGTAACCCTGCTAACTCGGCAGCGTCTGATGCCCTCATTAGGGCAACGCTAATCCAATTTTCAAATGGCGCTTAATGACGGCACTTGGATCTCAGATATATGATGGCTTGAAAATGGATTAAAACATACTGGTTTATCCGCGCCTAAACAGATGTGGGCTGACAACATTATAGTCAAGCTACTAGATTAAGAGAAGACCACGTGGAAGTGTTATGCGTTTTAATGGGTTTGAAGATATTGATAGCTTAAGGAAGGACGATGAACTAGTTGGAGTAGATAAAGGACAACACAAGGGTTGTGCCACGGGCTACTTACGCACACTGTGCTTCCGACAGGGACCAACCGTAGAGTGAGTATGCTAATCATTAACAAATACAATTACGCAATTTAAAATAATTATTCGAATACAAACACAACTATTTCTCGAAGGTATTGTAATTAGTAGTATGGTACTTAGTAGCATTGTACTTAGTATTCGAGTATGTATGCAGCTTTAAGTATCATATGTGATACATCAATAAATAAAAATAAATATGAAAACACAAGTTATTTTAATGCGTACAATGTCGATTAATGCTTTAACAAACAATGTACAGGGTGTACAAGAACTGCAAGGACATCACATAAAATCTGCACTACAACAACAAACACAATTACATTTGATTTAGTAATGTTTGAGTCGTGGTGAGCGAGTCGGAAATTGTTCTCTGAGTGTTCATGGTCGTAACAACATCGATACATCTGAGTTGGTAAGAGGCCCGCTCATTACCGTAAATACACATCAGAAAACTGTGATTGAGTGCAGCGCAGACGTACTGCAGTCCCGGTGTACCCTCGGCGCAGTACCCTCGGCGCAGTACCCCTTGTAGCATTACCATATGACCATTATATGATTTATCAAACAGAAAAAAACGTTCATTGAAATGGCATAGACATCAACAACTGTTAATTATACTGCACGCTAAATCCCGTTGACCAGCCATAATGCAAAAGTTATTTGAGTGCTTAGAAACACGGCCCTATACTCACTGAGTCGTGGTACTATCATCACTCAGTTAGGTATATGCATGGTCGTTTACTCATTCGCAAACAGTCTAGTCACATCAATATGGATTTTTACGCATTTTTTGATGAGCTATAATAAACTTTAAAAGTTATTGTGCTAATGGCATGGTGCTTATTTCAATTTTAAGATATCTGTATAAGTGTGACTTTATAAGTACAACAACTAAAAAGATGCATTATACAGGAATAGAAAACACTTAGCAGGCGTATATTCTACTGCTGAGACATTCAATTTCACCCGATTACGTTATGTTTGGGTATATATTCATGTCAGAAGCAACCCAGCCTCGAGAAATCGGCGAGTCTGTGGGTAAAACCTGCGCTCGAGCGAACTGCTGCAGGCATTGGTTGGCGGTCGTGTTGGTATCAGTGTATCACGATTCGCGTATCAGAACATGACAAAAATAGAACAAAACATCGTGAAATATGTGGATGTAGAAAGTTTCTAAATGTATGGCTTCTTAAGATCAAATGTCATGCAGTGCATTGTGAGGAAAACCTCTATGAATAGACAATTCCGCAGGCGGGTTTTCTGTGTTGTCAGCCAGTGTCGCTAATAGTGCGAATAGCATAATAGGGCATATACTAGTGGCGTAGTGATTCTGGTCTAGTAGCCTGTTGCTCATTTCTACAATATCCATTGTTCTGGTGTATCACTTCGACAGTATTGCCATTGTTAAACAGTATGGCTACATTTAAAACAATTAGGTGGTTGTTCTTGTCTGTTTATACTGTTCTTCATGGTTTATCGTCAAATTAAACAAAAAACGTGTTATTGTTTTGAATATAACATCAGTGTTTACATTCTGGTTCAAATACACAACAGTGCATTGAGGTCACGCACACAGTCTTATCGTTATACCAAGTCTTCTTTGATCTGCCCAACCTAAGTTCAACGCCATTATTTAATTCTATAAAAAGGAGCGTCACCTCACGCTGCTGGTACTTTGTTCACCTACCGTGAACTCGCACGTAAACTGGTGATACATCCTCTTGTTAGACAATAATCTACGAAGAACTGTTCGTGGTATCTCACGCGGATACGCTGCTGAGTACGGTTGATTTACACCGGCGTGACCTACAACTGTTCGGTTCACATACCATAATGACAGAGTATTCTTGAAATCAGTTTAAGTGTAACCGCAAGTAATGTGCCTTCAACTGTAGGCACGTGCTAGACCGAGGAGGCTTTCACTTATATCCGGAAACTGTGATTGACTTATTATTAGCCTTAGGCTGATTTATTATTAAGTCGCGGCTTTTATCCGGTTGTTTTAATGTAAACGCGCGCACTGCCGATAAGCGTCTACGAATTTCGTAAATCGCACAAACGTTTTAGCTCGACATTGTCCAACGGTTGTAGTCATAGTGCGTGGTAACTTATTAACACACTTTACAATATGTCAAGATATTTGTCAAAACCGTCATGAGTTCCGTCATTGTCTGCTATGCCACGATTTAAACGCCGGGTAACAGCATCTCCTTAGTGAGTGGATGAAAAGGGAGTTGAAATAGCACACTACGTCTATGTATAGTACAATAATCGTAGTAGATGACAGTCCTCCGAAGTTACAAGGAGAAACGTGTGTCAATGCCACCGAATACGTAGCAGTGCTATTAATGTTAGCACTAAGCCAGCAATAGAATACGTAGCAGTGCTATTAATGTTAGCACTAAGCCAGCAATAGAATACGTAGCAGTGCTATTAATGTTAGCACTAAGCCAGCAATAGAATGCGTAGCAGTGCTATTAATGTTAGCATTAAGCCAGCAATAGAATACGCCTGTGTGCACTGGGTGAAAGTCACGCCGCCTGTCGGCCAGCGTGATTCAACGAGCAGTAGGTCTAACCAAATCTACAACCTTCTTGGCCTAACCAAAAGCCGTTGGTTACGACATAAATTTTGTGATACGTGTTGTCTCACAAATCGCATGATTGTTATGCCAGTTACTGTGTAGTGACAACAAGTTATGCCAGTTACTGTGTAGTGACAACAAGTACGCCGCACACAGCTCATGCGGTGACAAGTACCACTCTCCGGAAGTATCGCACGAATCAGTATTTATTTTTCATTTGGCGACAACATGAATGTTATTCAACGTTGTACACAAAATTAGTATTTTGAAACTTCTGAAAATCATATACATTTGTACTCAATCTTTTGTCAACCTGTTTTGAAAAGAAAATCTTTAAATTATGACGTTTTCTCCATAAAAAATCGACACATGCGATGTTTCTCATCATGCACGTGGAGCCTAAACCAACTACATCGTGTCTTCATGAGTAAGGGATCCTACAATCACTGACTCTTATATATGTTACCATCCAACCACTATACATTTAAGTATATGCAGAACATGAGTGTCGTAGTGTTCAAATAATATCCAGGACACAATCGATATCGCCAAAGGTGTACCGACTAAAAAATCATCAATTCCATTCGTGAACCCTGAACCCGGAAGTAGTGTACAATGGTGATCAGGTCTCCACTGTACTCGTTGACACCCAACTCGCACCGTCAAGTTATAGTAATGAACGTCCGTCATACGCTACACAGTATTGCTCCCGCGCAGTGTCCACGCCGGGGTCGTATAATTGCTGCGTCTGGCCACAAGTACAGCATGGCTCATTGCGATAAATAGAGTTGCTGGAAATGTTTTTTTAGTCCAAGTTAAATCTCACATCTTTGGGGTCAAGTCCCAAGTCACCAAGACGCAAGGCACACATAGTCACACTACTGTCGTGAATCATACTTGAGGATTCAAATCTCCACCACTGGAGATAACTAAATAAAATGCAATTAGTGTGCATAACATGAATTGAACACACAAAACATACTCATAAAACGTGGAATTTATCTCAAGGATGAGCTATTGGCGATGTCACGAGTGTCCCCCAGGATATTACCATTACAGTGCAGATTTTATTTATTGTCCGGTCATATTGTTGACAACTCTAAACGTTAGGTCGGTAGCAGGGAGTCCCTACGTGGGTCGAAGAGAAGTCATACGTAGGACAAAACAAATGGACCGTTTTGTGCACAGGTGGAATGCTCCAAGACCTCATTTTGATTTTAGCATAACACTGTGTTTTGATACGTGCCGATAATGCAGTTCGATTGAAAGTTAGCGCCTAGTTTATTAGCGGTGTGTTTGGATGTACTCAGCTCTATAAACACTCCATGGCAAGCAACTATGTCATTTACATCATATGAAGGGTTTTAAAGAAAAACTCGCTTCTGTGTTTCATCCTGAGAGTGTAAATGGAGAATTGTACGAATCAAACATCAATGAAGTTTGTAACTGAATTTGTTTAATAATTTATTGTAGATTTTAAATATGAAATTTGGCCCATACAGAAATATCGCTCGAATTGGCGTTTGTCGCGTTTTGCCCAGAAACCCTAATACAGCACTCAAACCAAAGCAGTAATGCGCTGTTTGGGTTTGACTTTTAACACTTCATTTCAATTTGCGTCCACGCATGTTACAAATATATTAAAATTATTAAATTTCAGGCATCGTCGTTGGGCAGTATATGCTCCAGATGGTCTATGATCTATCAGTTGAAACGTGCTGGGCTCAATCAAATTGATTTGATTAGAATGTATGTATCTGTGACCAGACCAGAATACGCTTGTCCGGCATGGCACACGAACTTGCTTAAATACTTATCGGATATACTGCAGATGGTAAACACACCAACGCTGCACGACAGGCGCAATGCGATATGTAAAGCGTATTTCGGTAGAATGAGGCGTGGTGACCACAAACTAAATGATCTACTATCGGACACTTGAATGGTTTCATATGCTCTGAGATCATTTATCGAGCTACCCGTTCAAATGGCTAACACAAATCGCTACAAAAACTCGTTAATACCCTGGTGTTTGGTACACTTAAATGGTTTATCATGTATGTTGTAACATACAATTTTAATACCTAAATTAATTAATTTATTTTCATTTTAATGTAATTTAATTATGTTGAATAGAATGAACTGTATTAATGTAATTATAATGATACAGTCAGTTTTAATATAAAGTTCCTCCTACTGAGTTCGACTGAGTTCGGTTCGTTTTAGTGAATGTATATAAATTTAGTTTAATTGCATTAATAAGTATTCTAACGTAATTTCCGGTGTTTTATAGCAGAATTATACTTGCATGGCTTTGTGTATATTATCGTGACTGTATGTACAATCCAACTGAAAAGTTGCCAATAATAAACTGATTCTGATACTGTCTGTATGTGTGTGAGGATACGTTAACGTGATACGGGGGTCTTTTAGCCACACGTATTATTACACCATTTTGTTTTAAAATTATGCATTTTATATGCAAATTCTGCATGCGAACCACACACATGTTAGCCCCAGAACGAGCTGTGCGGAGGATGGAAACTTAAGACTGTAGAATGCGTGAATACTCAGGCATTTTGTTAAGCCGACACTTCAGACATTTCTTTTAAAGGCGGCATTTTACAGTATTTTAGTTTTAGAATCAGCTAATTATCGCGAGTCTGCTTTCACCTCGAGTTGCGCCATATGTGCCATACTGCAATATGGGTCACCTTCCGCCTTTCCGCTGATTGGCTGCACGTAGGACACAACAACGCCGGGGTTTCCCCGTCGTCCTCAGCGTTATTTGGCAGCCGACAGGTGGGCAGAGCTAGCTCCAAGGCATCAAGGCAACGACCGCGCTGCGTAGACTGATCGTGCGTGCGCTGTGGCCTCGCAGGCGGAACCAACTCACCAGATATAAACAGTGTTGCTGTAGTAACTGTGCAAACGCTGCTGTTGATTCGCTACGCATCTTTCTAAAGAAGGCCACTGCTGGCAGTTTGTGTACTTAAACGCTATATTTATAACCGCGAGAACTAATTTTGAACTAAAAATTTAGTGTTTGTTTTCCACGCGATCTACACTGAATTTGGAGTGGATTTCTCTCTCTCTCTCTCTCTCTCTCTCTCTCTCTCTCTCTCTCTCTCTCTCTCTCTCTCTCTCTCTCTCTCTCTCTCTCTCTCTCTCTCTCTCTCTCGAGCCAAACGTCAAGCAAGCATGGTTGTGGCCGTACGAAATACCTACCAGAGCAGCTATTGCTTCTGCTGTAATCGACACTTCAACAGTCTCGAGATACCGCGAGACACCATAATTATTGTTCCAGTGTCGTCTGCCTCCCAACACGAAATGGACAAAGTAATGGACGAGGGCGACGTTGGTGGGCCAAGCTGGACCTCGGCGGTGCGACCAGACGTGAAGCTGACCAGTCATGTCCACTTCGTCACGTGTCCAAGCTGCAACGCACGTCACAGAAACCCGCCATACGACTACCTGTAAGTTTGTGTTGCTTTATTGTGTTGCTTTATTACGCCGTCCTCCGGGTCTTCTCTGGCTTCAGTAGTGACAGGCCCGTCCTCAGGGTCTTCTCTGGCTTCAGTAGTGACAGGTCCGTCCTCAGGGTCTTCTCTGGCTTCAGTAGTGACAGGTCCGTCCTCAGGGTCTTCTCTGACTTCAGTAGTGACAGGCCCGTCCTCAGGGTGTTCTCTTGCTTCAGTAGTGACAGGCCCGTCCTCAGGGTCTTCTCTGGCTTCAGTAGTGACAGGCCCGTCCTCAGGGTCTTCTCTGACTTCAGTAGTGACAGGCCCGTCCTCATGGTCTTCTCTGACTTCAGTAGTGACAGGCCCGTCCTCAGGGTCTTCTCTGGCTTCAGTAGTGACAGGCCCGTCCTCGTGGTCTTCTCTGGCTTCAGTAGTGACAGGCCCGTCCTCATGGTCTTCTCTGACTTCAGTAGTGACAGGCCCGTCCTCAGGGTCTTCTCTGACTTCAGTAGTGACAGGCCCGTCCTCAGGGTTACGATAGAAACGGTCCTATCCGATCAAATGGACCTGTTTAAACAGCTTTCTCAAACGTTGACATACACAACACGTGGCTGCACATATGATGTTAGTTGATCTGGTTGCAATCGCGAAACCGCTTTCATGGTTCAGAGACATAAATTCACTCAAATTATACTGAATTAAACTAGTATGGCCCATTCTGTGCGCACACAATTTACCATCTACTTTTAATTAAAGGGAATAAAAACAACGATTGCTTGAAATCATATTGCATAACATCTTAGAGTATATTTCCATTTCCACAACACCGAAAAATTCATTAGAATTCATTTAATTAATAATTCTGAATAATACTCTGTTCTACCGGCCTGCCTTGGTCATGCATATTTTCCCGCGATTATCAGCAAGCTTCGACGTGACGTCACTGATGACAAGGAAGTGCTACGAGACTGGGACTTTCCATTCATTCACCGTACTGTTGACAGCGATAGCGGTTGTTTAGAAGCGAGCGTCATAACGGTTTATTTTGCGGCATTCGATTGTAATGCAAACAGTAGTTAGACTAGAGTAACATGCAGTTGTCTTAAGTTCCCTACGGAGTCAACTTTGCTTTAAAAAAGGCTAACTTCCAGCCGACGAAGACCAGCCGGCTTTGGTCGCTTCGAGAAAATGTGTGTCGACTGCTATCCCGATCAGAAAAGATGGCAGTACTGGGTTATCTGGTACTAAAATCTCTTTGAAAGAGGACGGTGTGTCAACATTTCCCCAGTAGTGGAAGCTGTATTGATGCCATCGATCCGTAGAAGTCGTCGGGCGTCGGCGACCACGTCTACCTAGGATAGAACCGAGCTGTCAACGAGCTGTCAACGAGCTGTCACGTGATGTCGGCGCACGGTGATTTCGGACCGAAAACTAGCACCACTGACCAGTATCCACCAGACAGTGAATACTGAGACTTAAATGTAAATATATAAGCAGGTGTTATTATTAGTCTTGATTTTCAACTCATGTGAGACTTAAATTATATTTTATTGACAATTCGTTCAGGTAGTTTGTGATATGAAACATATTGTAATTGATTGTAATTGAAACAAAAAATTCAATTATACAAAACATAACAATGACAATTACAATTACAGCAACATTTTGAAACCATAATCAATTACAATTACAATTACACGATTTTGCTGTAATCAATTACAATTACAATTACAATTACATAATTGGACCCAGCCCTGATTTCGCTTCATTTCGCATAAAATACGGCGCTATATTTTACCATTTTAACACGCAGTCAGCGAGACGATCATTATTACAATTCGTTATATCCTTAAAATTCATATTATATAATACTGTACACCAAAACCTGTAATAATATATACAGTAGAATGTATTATTATTAAATAAATTTATTATTTATTAAATAAATGAAATTACAATTTTTCTATATTTCAGATTGTCATGCGTTACCCCTCATAAGGGGGAAATTCACACAGAGCAACTGCAGTGATAAGCGATTATCTCATTGAGAATACAACTGAGCCACATGTTATCTTTATTCACACCTGCATGTTATCTTTATTCACACCTGCATGTTATCTTTATTCACACCTGCATGTTATCTTTATTCACACCTGCATGTTATCTTTATTCACACCTGCATGTTATCTTTATTCACACCTGCATGTTATCTTTATTCACACCTGCATGTTATCTTTATTCACACCTGCATGTTATCTTTATTCACACCTGCATGTTATCTTTATTCACACCTGCATGTTATCTTTATTCACACCTGCATGTTATCTTTATTCACACCTGCTCACTGTACGAAACATATAAAGCAGTGTACTTCAATAGTATCTAGTTAAACTTGGCATCCCTCTGATGACAAGTATATGAATAATAAACCCTTAAAGTGAAGGCTAATCCATTACTAGCTAGAACTGAGTAGATAGTGCGTGTCACCTCAGTAACCAAAGTCACCAAGCCGAAATAACATCGGCTGAATTCACCTTCCATTCACGCCATTATAAAGTGACCGGATTCATGCACGTGGCAGTTGGACCGAATTCACAGAGGCCCAAATCACCACCATCCGTCAGCGCTACTCCTGCTATTGCGATGTTTACTTTCTGACATAACCATGAAAACGACCACATAGAGCTGCCAAACTGCTCCTTATATATTTATCATACATGTACACATGCCACGTGGTCAAACTTTACACTTACTTCCATGTAACGATAACACTACTGAAACAAATCTAGCTATGTCTGTATAGCTCCGCGAAGCTAGGCATAGACGATGCATTGTTTTTGTAAATTGTTATCTTTATCTTTATATGGAAGTAAGAGTAATGTTTTGACCATGTCACACGTGTGTGCGTATGGTAGATATATGATGAGAATATTGGCGGCTCTATGTGGACGTTATCATGGTTCGGTCTGAAAGTAAATAAGATCGAAGTCAAAGGCTACTGGCGTCGCTAAACTGCTCCCAGGGCCGTAGCTAAGTATACAGTCACAGCACACGTTTAGGAGGGAATCTGTGTGTCCATTTTGTTAAAGCAAACCAATTATTTTGCAATCTGATGCGTTTTCGACTCTGCTGTGGCAGTCGAGACAGACACCACAAGCAGTATCGTGACTGCTGTATGCGTGTTTGGATACAGGACATGATTGATTTCTTCTATCGTGTCCTCGAGTGTGTTGGGTCTTTGAGCGACATTCCCCATCTCCCATCTTGTGTTCCATTTTGTAGCTGAGACAGATAATCTGGGATGTCGTCTTGGAACACCTCGTACAGTTGGACAATCTAGTGTCAGGTACTGGGTCACATAGTGATTCTGAGCTACTAATAGATGTGTGTCCATTTCCACGAACGGCAGATACGTTGCTCTCATCCAATGCTGGTTATATCAGTCAGTTATATCAGCGGGCACGTTCTCCCGGACGGTGCCTCTGTCTACCAACATTGTGCGGCTTGCTCGTCTCAATCTTAAATATGTCAACTAGCTCTACTATTGTCAAAGAATACATTCCATACTTCTGGGTCGGCCCTCTCCTGTTGTAGTGGTTGTCTCCGTGGCAGAGGTTACACTGTTTGGACTGTAGGAATGTGGCAATAGGAAGCCGACTTTGGAGGACACGCTCACTGGTCAACATTATCGTATGGTTTTGCCGCCCCAATCTTCTTCGAAATATTCCAGGGCACTGACTACAGCAGTGAATGCATACTTGAATTATGAAGAGCGTTCGCACGACTGAACCATGTTATGTCACAGATCGACTGCAGACTAACTGTTCATCCGCGTCTAATTCGAGCTCAGTCTGAAAGACACGCAACGTCTGGGCTGAGTAGCTGAAGGAGAAGGCGATGTGTTGGACTGTGTCCATCATACTTCTAACTAGTGCATGGCTATTTGCTGGCATGGACAATGACCAAGTTAACATTGTGTCCTTTGCAATGAGTGTAGCCAGCACCTGTTAGGCCCTGTCAGCTGTCTGATTCATGCCTGCACTCCATGATGGATGCCAGTCAGATTAGAGATGGACCATTCGATTTCTGGGGGCGGGTTGGATTTTTTTAAATATATGTAAGCCATTTTGACATGAAGCACGTGCGTACGTGCGTACGTGCGTACGGCTATCTACGCGCCTGGCTCTGAAAGAGCAGAATTCGAAGATGATTCTGCGGCACCACTTGCTGCTAGCGATTCGAAATCGTTACCAGCAGCGGATCCAGCCGGCTCTATGTGGTCTCAAGATCCCCTAGGCTATGGAGGGGGTTCTTACACCCCCTGTGTCCGTGGCAAATATTTCGGCAAAGGAACACGTGTATAACCCTACATCGGAACTAGTGTCAATGTAAAGACTAAAGTATTAGCAGCCGGCTAATATTACCCCTTATGTAAGTAGAACGACACATGTGTCCCTCCCCCCCCGGTTCGTAAGTAGACTGCATATGACTACGACTGATTGAGACCCCCCCCACCAACAAGCCTAGATCCGCCCCTGGTTATGTTATACTTTTTATTCTGGAAAATTGACATTGCCGTCACTCGCAATAGTAACCCGAGTGAAAATATATTGAAGCATTGCATAGAAATCTCTGACTGAATTTAAACCCATGTCACCAGTGACGTCACAAAACCACGTAATCTCATTAACTTCGAATTTCACGCGTGTGCGTGTGTGTGTGTGTGTGTGACTGATTGGGACGAAGATTGTATCGTTACTAACAGAATACGTAAATGTAAACTGAATTAAAATAACGCTTTCTACCGTCACTTTACCAAGCAATTACTTTGTAATTATCGAGTTCCCGACGGTGACTATGTGAGATGACTCTAACGGCAGTGAGCAAGATACGGTACATATAGCTACAGTTAATGTAGGGTACGCATGCATGTGTAAAACTGTAGATACAGAGAAAAGCATTTGTTATGTTGAATACGTGCAGTACACGTCACACAAATATGACATGTAGTGGTACAAAGTGTGCAGCGAATTGTTTATATATTCATAGCTCACCACAGGTTTTCACTAATACTAAGACAAGCTCGACAAACAGGAATTGTAATGTAATGTAATATCATAAGTATTGATATACAGGTTTATTGGTTTACTTAATTTGTACACCAGATACACGGAAGAGAAAACGAACGACGTCCTTGTATACGGAGCGCTGCTGCGACTGATGGGCGACATGTTCCAACACCGGTACACCGGGGACCGCCGCTGACGTACCGCGCAGTTCGCAAGTCCACCGCTAGCGAACTGCGCAGTTCTCACGTCCACCGCCGACGAACCGCGCAGTTCACACGTCCACCGCCGCCGACGAACAAGTCCACCGCCGACGAACTGCGCAGTTCACACGTCCACCGCCGACGAACCGCGCAGTTCACAAGTCCACCGCCGACGAACCACACAGTTCACAAGTCCACCGCTGACGTACCGCGCAGTTCACAAATCCACCGCTGATGTACCGCACAGATAACAAGTCCACCGCTGACGTACCGCGCAGTTCACAAGTCCACAGCTGCTGAGCCGCGCAGTTCACAAATCACCGCTGACGAACCGTGCAGTTCACTGGTCTACCGCTGATGAACAGTACAGTTCACAAGTCCACCGCTTGCGAACCGCACAGTTCACGAGTCCACCACTGACGAACAGCGCAGGTCACAAGTCCACCGCTGACGAACCGCGCATTTCACGAATTTGATCAGGAGAACTCGTGTTAAAATAATGCGGAATTCTTCCTGCATGGCATGGGTTTAATGTTAAATAAATTATCGGTGACGTGGCGCAATATTGCGTTGCATCACTGTACTGTGATATGGGCAGGAATGTCATGTGAATCTCAATCATCCCGTTATGACATGGCATTAAAACTGAAAATATATTTTGTAAAGAAAGGTTGACGCACACGTTTAATGTAGCTATGTAGCTATATTTTGTAAATAATATATATATATATATATATATATATATATATATATATATATATATATATATATATATATATATATATATATATATATATATATATATATATATATATACATACAACAGTACATCTTGTAAGATGTGCTGTTGTGTACCTTATTTATTTGTAATCTATTTATGTATTTGTAATTTATTTATATATTTGGGATTTATTTATTGATTTGGAATTTATTTAACAAAATATCACAATATCCAAGTAATCTGGTTACATTATCTTAATGTCTCAATCGATAAGACTGTACAATCGATGGGATTTTATGGTGCATGTAATGTATTCATGTATTTAATATGTTTATTTATAATGGAAACCACACTTTTACAAATATATGACATATTTAATAATAATAGTTTATTTAATAAACGCATCGATATAGTCGCACGCATACAATCTTGTTATCACGTACACACGGCGGCGTGTGTACACATTGTCATTGGAAGTATTTTAAATTTGACAACATTTGTATCGTATACCCAGGTTTCTCTGACTGTCGATGAGCTCATTGCACCTCCCTGCATGTCAGCGGACATTGCACCTCCCTGTATGTCAGCGGACATTGCACCTCTCTGTATGTCAGCGGACATTGCACCTCCCTGTATGTCAGCGGACATTGCACCTCTCTGTATGTCAGCGGACATTGCACCTCCCTGCATGTCAGCGGACATTGCAC
Source organism: Lamellibrachia satsuma (assembly GCA_033239005.1). NCBI lineage: Eukaryota > Metazoa > Annelida > Polychaeta > Sabellida > Siboglinidae > Lamellibrachia > Lamellibrachia satsuma. The sequence goes on along the minus strand of BSQZ01000081.1, from coordinate 1,480,187 downwards.
CTCCCAGTATGTCAGCGGACATTGCACCTCCCTGTATGTCAGCGGACATTGCACCTCCCTGTATGTCAGCGGACAGGACTACGGCAGCTGATCTCTCACAACAGAACTCTCGATTACGTTACCAAATGTCACAGTTGACAACAATGCCGAAAAGTGGGATTATGTCCTAGAATTCGAAAAGTGACGACGGTCCTTGTGCCTTGGCGGAGCGGCTCGTCAAGTTCACGGATAAGATCGTTAAATATGTGTAGACGGTTGGTTACTACACCCATGCAGTGCCATCTTTCAGTATCCGAATATAACAACGAAAGTAATGTTGTAGAACCGTTGTGTGACGTCCCACTGGCTACAGGCTGTCCGTCCACTATGTAGGGTTAGCAAGTTGTCTTCAGGCATTGACAGACTAAGTCGAACGTGCCTGATGGCGGGTTGTCAGCTCCGCGGCATCGCTCGGATTAGACCATCTATTTCCACTATTGCATGTGGTGTCATGCCTAGATTATGGGAACGTGGCAATATACGGAGACCGTGATTCATGTATGTGGAAACTGCAGCAGCGCGTCTAATAACTGCAACTCGCAAATGAGAACGCTAGCAAAAATGCCCGTTCCAAGGACGGGATAACTTGGTAGTTCATACGTGACAGTCATGATACCAAATGTCTCAGGCCAATATGCCATCGATACGCTCGAGATTGTTTAAAGGAATGTCAAACGTATTACCAAAAACGTCCGCGTCACGCACGTGATGCAATACTCGTAGCATGTTCAAAATGTTGAAGGTCGTGTGAATTTAGACCCATGGATACTTGTGTCGGTTGTAGAATAGTAAAATATTTGTTTATTGTGTATTGCCCCTCGGTTTTCGACGTCGGGCCAATATGTGGGTGCGTGCTGTCTACTATAATTAATATAAACCGCCCAGATGGCGCTACGTACTCTCAAACGTTTTACGTGCTGAAGTATTCGCCGCGCGCGCGCGCGCGTGGTTTCTGCGATTGTTTGAAGTTAACGTTTTACGTAGCGAACATTTGATTTACCATAAAAACCACTAAGAACCCTTGATATACGGTGTATTTTGAATAAACAAAGGCGTTACGTTTCATTCATGGGGTCGTAGATTAATCCCTGAAAGTTTGGCGCTCGAGGGTCAAGCCGTCTAGGAGGAAAACATGAACATAACCACGTACAAACATACAAACAAACAAACAAACATGCGCTAGCTCGATTACAGTTAGATGTGCGCTGCTTCTTCTCTGTGGCGGGGCCGATATTGTGGAACAACGCAGTGAGAGACGCGAAAACCTTTGCTGCACTCAAGGCAACGTTACAGACACATGCTATGTTTCGTGCGGCCTTTGGGGCATTACTTTAAATAGCAGCAATGTTGTTTTAATTATAACGACCTTTTCCGTTTTTAACTTATTAACTGTTCTTAACTTAATTTATTAACTGTTCTTAATTTAATTTATTTTATTGACTTTAGTTCATCTTAATTTATCTATCTATCTTCAGTTATCAGACATATTTTACCTTAGCGCCTTTGACTCGTTCTTTACCCGAATATACGGCGCATTATAAACGCCAAATATGTTATTAATTAATGGTTTAAATTGTTTTCATGTTGACGAATTAATAGAGTAATGATACTGGTAATAGTTGATTTAAATTAACTAAAAAAAGTATTGTGTAAAGTAGTACACATACCCTTAATTTTAGCATACCCTATTTTTCTTAGCATTATGTTAAGAGTAGCTACTCCTCAAAATGCTTAAATTTCAGACTACCACAAAGCATCACAAAACATCAGACATTTCAATGTACCAACATATAAAGCGTGAGTCCTCTTCCCGCCGATCTCACATTGACCCCCGGAATTGATCACTGAAAGACTCTTGAGTACACTTATAAACCCGTGGAAAGCGTGAAAAGATAATACCAAACTAAACACTAGATGACAATGTGTGCAATGATTATCTCTAATGTGTGCAATGATTACCTCTAATGTGTGCAATGATTACCTCTAATGTGTGCAATGATTACCTCTAATGTGTGCAATGATTACCTCTAATGCACATTTGATGGCCGCTCGTTGAGCCATACTTTTACAATTATCTTCTTATCAATTGATAGCCTTACAATAAGGTATTTGGAAATGCCAAATGAACACCATAATATTACCAACCACGCGATGCTACAATAACACATGTGCCAGTTATACTATTAGCTTTGCGCAGTTGGCAGTTGGCAGTTGGCAGTGCCATAGCCAATGAGGTTTATCCGAGACGTGTTCCTTCTGCTCTAGTTTACAACATAATGTTCCTCTTATCGCTGCAGTATCCAGTGATCCCATGCATACGTCGACAATTATATTGCTGATGACAGTCAAAGAGGTTGCATTAAAGACTACTAAAGTTAGTTGTTTAAGTAGTACTATTGTTCTTCGTGTTTGTTGTTATGACGTTTAAAGGTGAAAAGGGTCGTATATAGGGCTTTACACTTCACTCCCTGGCAGATCCGTTTATTACAACGCCATCTCGACTTCTCTGGGAAGCATTCAGACATGTTGCAATTACTGCGCGAAGACTATTCGTTCATATATTCACACGTCTGTAGCCAGGTACTCATTTATACAGATGAGTGAACTGTGACAACGTTGGGTGAAAGACATTGTCAAAGCTTCGAAACGGCAGCAGGACGATTCGAACCCGGGTTCTCTCGATTGAGAGCCCGATGTTCTAACCTACGTTACCGCGCCCTACGTAAACGTGACGTTCTAACCCTTACGCTACCACGCCCTATATGAACGTGACGTTCTAACCCCTACGCTACCGCGCCCTACGTGAACGTGACGTTCTAACCCTTACGCTACCACGCCCTATATGAACGTGACGTTCTAATCCCTACGCTAACACGCCCTATATGAACGTGACGTTCTAACCCTTACGCTACCACGCCCTATATGAACGTGACGTTCTAA